>VDFB02101213.1:0-25195 GCA_007258455.2 Sequoia sempervirens | reverse complement strand
TCTTTTAGCTAAAGGCAACAAAAGGTAATCTCCATTCAACCAGGAGTAAGGCGGCAGCGGGCCTTTTGGCTGATGTACGTGTGGAGGCAGTAAACGTGACTACCATTGCCTGTGAAGTTTGGCCAAAGTTAGGCCTCGGGTGGCGGATCTGAAGATAAAGCTATGGCGGAGGCTGTCAGGACAATTGCACCGACGAAAGTCTTGTCTGGCTTTCTAGAACATGCATTTGCCAATAAGAAGCTTGTCTGATAGGTTGTTCAGCGAGGTTTGGCACTGGGTTGGTCAGTGATTGTCAAGCATATAATTTTCCCATTGTATTCCGAGATGTAAAACTTTTTTCTGAAAAAGTGAATTGAGTGCTACCCTCACATGGTAGCGATTTCCAAAAAAAAAATAAAAAAATTAGATATTTTAAAATTCAACATAAAATAACATATTATATATTTTTACACCATGTTAATATTCTATGTTTAAATACTTCAATTTTTTATTTCAACTATGACAAACTTTGATTTTCCACTACTACATTGAGGGGCTTTTTAAGATGATAATTTAAGACAAAATACTAATTTTGTCTTAAATATATTTAAGTTATATTTATTTATTTATTTTGTCTTAACTTAAGACAATAGAAATTAAATATATTTAAGTTTTATTTTTTATTTTACATTGTCTCAAATTATGACAATAGAAATTAAATATATTTAAGTTTTATTTTTTATTTTACATTGTCTCAAATTAAGACAATAGAAATGAAATATATTTAAGTTTTATTTTTTATTTTACATTGTCTCTCACTATTTTTTTTCTTTTGTCGTTCTTAGTCAAAAAAACGTAAGAAAAACTCATTGCAAAGCCTACAACTGTTCGATTTTGCCTTCCAAGAAATAAATAAATTTATTTATTTGGTATTTAGTGATAAAGAGAATTAATAAATTTATTTATTTGGCATTTCGTGATAAAGAGAATATGCCACGTGCCTATTTCGATTATCAATGCTCTGTGTTATTTCTTTTAGTTTAATTTATTCTTAATAATTTTTAAAGTTAAAAAAATATTTGAGTAGTTATTAGAGTTTTTTTATTGTAGGTTTTAGTAAATTTATATTTATATTAAATATTTATATTTAATTTTTTTTAATATACATTTTAAATTAAATCACATAAAATTTATTAAAATTAAATCAAATCAAATCAAAATTATCTATATTTAAATTAGAAATTGATTTTTTACCTTTCATTTTATTTTTAAGTTTTTTAAGTTTAATCTTACTTGTAATTTTTAATATAAAAGTTAAAATTTTAGTTTTAACAGTTTTAATACAGTTTATTTTTAGTTTTACTATTTTATTTGAAGTACAATTTTACTTTCAAATTAATGTTACTATTGTTTGCAATATATTAATTATATTTTTTAAGTACATTTTTTAAAATTTTAATTGTATTATTTAATTATTTATTCTCAATAAGTTTATTATTTAATATTTTTTAAAAATTATTTGTTTAAATGGATATTTTAATTTTGTATTTCCTTTATAGTATGATTTAACTTTGAAATTTATTTTACATATTTACTTATATTTATGAAATTACAAACTACAATTAAAAGTTATTAGAAATAATTTAATTTATAATTATTCATGTTATTAAATTTTAATTATTTTAAAATTATTTGTTTAAATGGATATTGTAATTTTGCATTTCCTTTGTAGTATGATTTAACTTTGAAATTTATTTTACATATTTATTTATGCTTATGAAATTACAAATTATAATTAAAAGTTATTAGAAATAATTTAATTTATAATTATTCATTTTATTTTTATCCTAATTTATATAATAAAATAAATTTCAAACTTAAAATCTAAATTCAACATTATTGAGAGAGAGGGAGACTAACTTTTGATTAGTCGATTCATGCCAACAATCCAAGGATTACATGTGTCCCTAGGGAGTTATGCTCAAGGTACCACATGTGTCATTTGATTAAGGATATGATAATTCACCTTTCAAACCTCTTTAGAGTACCCATTGCACACTTAAGGAAGATAGAGAAGATATAAAGAGGAAAAGGGAGAAAAAGAGAAAGAAAGGAAGAGAGAGAGGGGGGGGAAAAGATAAAAATGGATGGATATAGATAGGGAGAGGGAGATACAAAAAGAGAAAAGAGAGAAAAAAAGATAGAGAGAAAGATAAATAGAGATCTATGGAGAGATAAAGAGGGAGACAAAGAGATATAGAGAGATAGAAGAGAGATATAGATAAAGAGATAGAGATAGAGGTAGAGATATAGAGGAATAAATAAGGAGAGAGAGAGGGGGGGAGAGAAAGATAGAGATAGGAGAGAGAGAGAGAGAGAATATAAGAGACATAGATAGATATAAAGTACCATAGGGAGAGAGATAAAGAGATAGATAAAGATAAATAGGAGACAAAGATATATAGAAGTAGAGAGAGGGGGAGATAAATAGGGACAATAAAGGAGTAAGGTAGAGAGATAGGGAGAGAGAGGAAGAGAGAACGTAAGAAAAATATAAAGAGAAATATGAGAGAGATACAAAGAGAGAAATTGATAGATAATGAGAAACATAGAGATTGAGAGGGAGACATAGATAGAAAGAGTGTCTCTCTCCTTCTCTTCCCATCTTTATACATATATCTCCTCATCTCTACCTCTCTTTATATATAACTCCCTATCTCTATCTTTCTATCCTTCCAATGCTCCCTCTCTCATTCTCTCCCTCTTCCCTTTCCTCTCTCCTTCCATCTCTCTTTCTCTCTCTTCCCCCTCCATTTTTCCCACTACCTATCTTTCTATCTCTCCCTCTTTTGAGATCTCTATCTCTCCCTATCACTTCCTCTTTCTATATCTCTATTTTATCTCTATCCTCTCTCCATTGAATCTCTCCCTCTCTCCCTAAATATATCCCTTTGTCTCTAACTTCATATATATATCTCTCTCACACACACACATACACACTCCATTTCTCCCTCCTTATCTTTATCTCTCTCTCACCCTCTCTATTTATCTCTTCATCTCTTTATTACTTATCTTTATCACAAGTTATCTCTCACTCTTTCCTTCTCTACATATCCCTCTCTCTACCTCTCTATATATAACTTCTTATATATTTATCTTTCTATCTCTCCATCCCCCTCTCATTGTCTCCTTCTTAATATCTCTATTTCTCCCTCTCCATCTCTCTCTCAACCCCTCTATCTTTCATAAGTTATATCTATCTCTATCTCTCCTTCTTTCTATGCCTATCTCTCCCTCTTTCTATCCCTATAGCTAATACACATAATGGATGGTATATACAACAGCATTGAAAGACTTTGGAAACTTCCATGAGAAAATGTGGTCTCAAGGGCATCGACCTATAGGCACAGAGGGCACCATGATTAGAAAATTTGCACAAAATAAGAATATTGAAAAGGAATTTGAAACTTTCAGACACAATCTCTTCATGTTTAAGAAGCCCAAGCCAGTATTAAAGAGTGGAACTCCATCATCATGTGATTCATTCATAATGTGGATTTCTTGAAGGGACCCGAATCATCAATGGTCCTACTTACAAGTCTCTAAAAACTTACAAGCTACGCCAGAAGGTGAGCATCCATCAAAGCACATTATAGAGACTTCATAAATCTTCAAGCAAGTAAGGTGCTCGAGTTTTCACAAGCTGTAACAGATGGCAGCTTAGGCAAGGAACATTAACCTTTGAGAAATCTCAAACATCATGCTATTCACTAGAAATCCCAAGAATGCCAATCGAGTAGGATATGCACATAATGCATTTATTGAAAATGTTTTAAACTTTAAAGAAATCAATGGAGATGTTGCCAGTGCCACATTTGTAGCAAATACGCATAGGGTACACTTCAGTAACTCCAAAGCAAATGCTCTAGCCGTGTAGTATGAAAACATGGACAGGGCGTGTGAAATGTTGGGCATAAATTGCCCCGAATATATGTGATCTCATGGAATGCCACAAGCTGCATATGCATAGAATGAATTTGGCCTGAATACAGCCTTAGAAACTTGTAAGCAAATGCAAGTGCATTACAAAGGGTGCCACCAAGAATGTCGAGCAATTGCAGAGCATAGTGAATGCACGCCAAAGGAGTTAGGGAAACGCAAAGAAAGCCTGATGAAGATCTACGGTGGAAAATGAAGATCAAGATCCAACTAAATCTCCACCACTGCCCGCCATCGCGTGATCCTAAACTGAAGGGAGTTTAGTGTTCGCGAAATCACAGGCTTGTGATGTGTGGCAGATGTGGGGCCTGACTAGGGTCTTTGAGTGGGTGGAATTTTAAATGTTTGCGGATAAAATTTTATTAAGTGACCTTTGAAAATGTGAATGACGTGCTTGTACGTAGAGAACGAATAGTGGGCCCAAGTCATTTTAGGGGCAAAACATTTCATAATTAAATGTTGGCAAAAAGGTAAATTTTAATAAAGAGGTGGGTGCCCGTGAATTCCTTTTAAGGATTTTTCTTGTAGGTGAAATATTTAACTTTTCACTATAGGGAGGAAATTTAAAATGCACGTAAATGTGGCATGGAATGAAAAGTGAATTTAATATTCACTTTGCTGGTCCTAGGTTTAATATAGTGAATAAGAAATTGCTATGTAGAGTATGTTATTCACGAGAGGTAAATAAAGTGAAAAGTGGCTGCAGAATAAAAGGAAAATTTTAAACATAAGCTGAAGGTGAAAATATTTTGCATCGGATGCAAAATATTTTAAAATGAAAAATGGAGACGATTATTAAAGTTATGAAACTTTAATATTTAAAAGTGAAGGTATAATGTGCAACAAACAAAACAAAGAACAAAAATAAGAGTTTTTCATGGAAGCATTTTTTATGCGCAGTTGGGTAAATTTGAGAATTTCATCATAGGGGCAATTTTTCTGTTGGAGAGCAACTAACAACAAAGGAAAATGATGAAATAAATTCAGTTACAGAGAGATGAGAGAGGTTTTGAGCATCTTGTTGATCGACGGTGGATTGACTTTCTAGATGGCATCTACAGATCAGACTGATCTTAGGTCTACTTCTGTTTCTGTTTTATTCTTTTCTTCTCTCATTATAAAAAAGGAGGCTGGGATTCCAATTTATAAAAGCTCTGCAAGTCAGGCAGAAGCTCTACGTAGAAATGTATAGCTAGGAGAAATGTAATTGAGTCATTAAATCTAAAAGTGGCTGTTATGAATTGTGTTCTCATGTTTATATTTAGCTGATAATTGTCTCCATTTCTGAGTTGTATTACTCTTTTCGATTTAATAATAAGATTATCTGATTCTTTTCATGCACATTTGCTGCATTAGAGTGATATATGTTGTTTCCTTCTATTCTGAGAATAATGTAATTGCTTTAATGAAGCACAAGGTGCATTTATTATTGCCTTTTGTTCATAGGATAGTGTAATTGCTTCAACATATGTGACAGGAATACTATGTTTCAGGTGGATTTATAAGAAGAGTTATCAGATAAAGCTTTAGTGATCTGGTTGTCATAATGTGATAACATTTTTTAAAAGGATCTTCATAACATTTTCAACACTGTAGGATGAATGTTGGTTAGATGACTCCATAGCCCATTTTCTGGCACTGGTCAAGTATTATACTTCTGTTGCTTTTGGCTTGGTCCTGAATCTTCAAAATTCAAAAACATTTTAAATCCCTGTTTGTTATAGTGTTGTGATTATCTCATGCTCCAAGTAGCTGATATTACTGATAAACAGCCAATTCCATTCAGTATTATCCTATTTTGTTGAGTCATTAAATGAGATTATTTGTTAAGCAATATTATGTTGTTTATGTGTTTCAATTTGTTGATATTGCTAAAGGGATCACCCTCCCAGGTCTTGCAAAGCCCAAAGTGTAGGAGGTTTTTTTAAAGTCCTCATCAGTTGGTCCAAGTTCTCTAAACTGCCCTTGATTGGAATTGGTGAAACCTGGTTTACAAGAAAAAACACCAACAAGTACATCCTAACAAGGTTTCCTATCAATTTGCCAAGTCAAAGTCCATCACACTAGATACCACACCATCCTGGTTGTCTGTACCTTGATGTATCACATCTATGTGTGTTATCAAATATAAGGAAAGATGTGTCATTTATATCCCCAATCCATGGATAAGCAATACATCATCATCACTCATTATATCTAATAAAGTCACGATGACTCATAGACTTGTTGGACTTTTGTATCTTCTCATAATCAAGAGTTGATCCCTCTCATTCTTCTATCCTCTTTCACACTAACATGGTATCATGAAATTCACCAAAAATCCACCTGCATTCATAAAACGTCAGCATACCCATCCTACATACTCATACATATCATCATAATAGGAGACATCCTCCATCTCACATGCATTGCATCATCATTTAAATTGCTTAGGATAATATAGATTTATTATTATAAGCATCTTAAGACCATCTCATTTGCATCTTCATAATAATATAGATCTATTAGTCTAGCCTTCCCATTTCACCATATTGAATCTATTTTCATGAGCTCAACCTAAAATCAAAATTTTTTCTTGATCTTTTGAGGGGGAAGTGTACCAGCACACTTCTTTCCACTGGGGTAACAATGGGGAATCCAAAAAAAATTGAACTCTTATCTTGAAAATATTAGTCTTTGAACCAATGCAACTAGTACATTGCTTCAAAGAGGGGAAAAATGTAGACACGTGAACAATCCTAACTGACATTATGCATCTAAATCTGATTAATTAACATAATTTCTACTATTAATCAAATAAAGAAATTTATTAGAATAATTCACTAATGTTCATTTAATTTAATTAAATAAATCAATTTATCTAATTAAAACCCTAAAGTCCTCTCATCTAATTTATTAAATCAAATGTGGGTATGTGCAGGATCATCATGGAAAAAATAGGCCCTTAAGTGGCAAAAAAATTAAAAAAATCAGAATTAGGCAACTTGACTTACAAATTTGAATAAGCGGCCTAAGGCTATTTTAAAAATATGTAAGAATAGAATCTATAGAAAATTGAATCGTAGTTTCTAAACTACTAGGTTTTTTTAAATCTATTTGGTGAAAATTTGAAATTTCAATGCAAGTTGGTACATAAATTTCAAAAATAAGTGCTGTCCGTCTCCACCACCCTAACCACGGATGTAATACGATAATATTTTTATAAGATTTTAGATATAAGTAGAAGACTCCATGCCCCGATGTGATGCATATTTTTGTAATTTTTTCCAACTAAATAATTAATTATGAATTTTTATTACAACTTTTAAAAAATATAAAACCTCAGATGTCTAACCACCTTTTAATCCTGGTCAAAATCATGAAATTCAATTTTATTTTAATCCCAGTATACTACAGAATGTGATGTATATTTTGATTCAAAATTTGATACCATTTGAAGGCTATGATGTTTCTTTTAATCAGCCTATCAATGAGGACTTTAGTCATAATTTGAATAGAAAATGAATAATAATTATAGTTTATTAAATTCAAAGTAAAGAATAATTTATATCATTGGAAAGTTGAGAATCTCCTTTAAAAACCCTTTTTGTTTCATCAATTTTGGGTAAAAAAATAGTCGTCAGCCACATACCCATCATATTGCCACTTTTTGGCCCATCATGATCCAACACATACCCATGTCATAAACTCATAATCACTTCAAGTTGATTAATTTTGGATTAGTTAACTCTTAACCCTCATTACCCATTCTCTAGGTTTTGACTCAACCTTGGTCAAACTAAACCCCTTATTAACCCACCAACTTCCACATGAAAATAATTTCTTTTAATTAACTAACTCACCTATTTTTCCTCACAAGGCATATGCTTTGGGAATATTCCTTCAATAACTCCATTTATTTGACTTCCTTTCCCAAATATTAGTTTCTCTTACAAAGGCATTAACTTCTCTTACATCTCAACCACATGCATTAATCTCTCTTACATCCTCACCCACATCCTTTTACACTTTTAACCATATAAATTAATCTCTCTTATATCCTCTTAACTATGCACATTCCCAAAAATGTGCTCCACATCCAAATATTAGCCTTGTGAAAAGTGTCATGATCTCATTGGTTCTCCTTTAAGATATTTAAACATACTAGATATGCAAACAAGACAATAAAATATCAAAGAAACTAAATGTAAGCATATAAAAGCATGTTCAAACCCTATCCCATAGTTGGAGTGGTGCTCCTTTGATGTAGAAAGGATGCCTTTTCCCACCCCTTGAAAATTTTCTAATGTGATGAAGACACAAGTGATGAGTGATGAATGTGTCTATAGTGAGAATGCTTAAGATTGTGGATCCATATTGTGTACAGAGGAAACCCTCTATAAATAGGCTTGAAGGGTTGAAGAATGAAGAGATTTGAGGAATGTGGGACTAAAGGAGAGCCAATGATATTGTGACACTTGTCACAAAGCTAATGGTTGGAGGTGGAACACATTTTGGGGAATGTGCATAGTTAAGAGGATGTAAGAGAGATTAATGCATATGGTTGAAAGAGTAAGAGGATGTGGGTGAGGATGTAAGAGATTAATGCATGTGGTTGAAATGTAAGAGAAGTTAATTCCTTTGTAAGAGGAATTAATATTTGGGAAAGAAAGTCAAGAGTTATTGAAGGAATATTGCCAAAGCATATGCCTTTTTGAGGGAAAATAGGTGAATTAGTTAATTAAAAGAAATTATTTTCATGTCCAGGTTAGTGGGTTAATCAGGGATTTAGTTTGACAAAGATTGAGTCAAAACCTAGAGAATGGGTAATGAGGGTTAGGAGTTAATTAATCTAAAATTAATCAACTTGAAGGGATTAGGAGTTATGAAATTTGATTTAAATAATTTGATTTATTAAATCAGGTGAGGGGACTTTAGGGCTTTAATTAAATAAATTTATTTAATTAATTAAATTAGATGAACATTAGTGAATTAATCTAATAAATTACTTTATTTTATTAATAGTAGAATTGATGTTAATTAAATAGATTTAGATGCATAATATCAATTAGGATTATTTGCATGTCTACAATAAGAATACCATTTCATTTAAAATAAATAGGAAGGTGAATATTGGATAGTAAACTAAGGCTTCTAGATTTAAAAACAATAACAACCAACTAAATGGAATTATTATGTGCTAAGAAAATATATAGAATAATTTGATGACGGTTTTAAAGGAAAGCTCTCCCTCTTACAACTCATTAAGCACCTAGATGTTGACATTGACTACCATTATAGAGAACAAAAGAAATAACTAACAACTCATTTATAGATTTTTTTTTTCTTGAAAGAAACTAATATCAATCTTATGAATATCAATAATTTTTTGAATAAATTTTCAATGAGGGGTACTATTGAAGCCCCTTGAAATCCACAAAAGGACTATCATTTTTTGGAAATAAGGAAATGAGAATCTAAATTGTGAATAACCACAAGTCCATACAAATTTTTCCCAATAATATGCACTTTATCTTTATCACTTTTCCTTTCCACTTAGGAGGCTTTATGAAAAACAACATTCTTTATTTTTTTTTTTGGGAAACCTAACTAAGTAGGAATTTTATTCATAGAATAATTGTTAGCATGGTTTATATAAAGATAATCTAGCATCAAAACATTTGTATAATTTTGAAGTGAAATAATATACAAGATTGAAATTACACTTACCTTTATATTTCTATCATTTATCTCCTTGAGTTCTTAATCTATAGTGGCGTCCAATTATTGTATCCCTTTTCCTTTTATTATTGATTGAACCTCAATTCTTGACAAAGATGGAAGGATGTTTCAAAGATCAATCCTTGTATAGCAATCCCCTTGAAGCTTTTTAACACCTTCAAATTCTTCCTTACTTTTAATATCATAAATAATTACATGGTGTCAAAGATCTATTCTTACTTCAGTGTTAACCATGAAAATCAAGATAAAATTGCACACCTAATAGAATTGTTACAATGATTGTGTCCCAAACACCTAAGTTCTTTGATTTTTTTTGTCTCAACATACTAACAAAGAATCCAATTGCTATTCTAGGGATTCATTTTCTACCAGAATGTCACATCCATAAAAATGCACATTGATTTCAAAATATGTATCTTTTTTCTCATTTACATTTGTAAGAACATATTTGATTTCCTAATTAATTTAATTTAATTGATTAATCATACTCACCAATAACTTAATTTATATTATAAAGAAAAAATTATTTATTAACTTTAAATAATTAAAAAATATATATCTAATAAAAAAAAATTAATATATGTGTCAAGTTAATTTAATTTGATATATCTATTCATAGGCCAATTTGACAACCATTTCTTGCTTTTATATATAAAAAAAAATTCTAAAAATGATTCATTAATTTCCATTTTAGATATGATTATACTTGTTTCAAGAATATCATGCAAATCAAAAAGGGGAAATGGATGCGAAAGGAGCAGAGCAGTCAGGGGATGTGAAAGGTGCGAAAGATACACCACAGGTATGGGATAGTATCAAAGCTTGGAAAAGTGAGGATTCTGCGAAGGTTGGTAGACTGTTGTTGGATGTTGCGTCTGAGCTTGAGAATGCCAAGCATAAACGGCATTGGATGTCAGTCGGGAATGTCAATTTATAGCTTGTGGAGGAGATTCCTATGTTAGTGATCCCAAATGAATTTTTGAACTCAAAAGTAGAAAAGCTCAGGAAAAATGTTGTTATCGCCAAATTCATTAGTATATGGCCCTCGCTAAGCAAAATTAATGACTGGATTGTGCGCAAGCGGCTAGGGGTTAAGCCAAAGGTCAACTTCTTGGCATTAGGGTTTGTGTAGATTGTCTTCCATTCAAAATTTGAAAGAGATAACATTTTGAATGGAGGGCCATGGTTCATGGGCAACATTGGCTTGTTTATTAGGGCTTGGGAGCCAGGATTTGACCTTCAAAAGGAATTGGTTCTGAAGGCTCCAATTTGGGTTAGGATGTATAAATTACCTTAGGAGTTATGGACATAAGAAATCTTTAAGCTAATTGGGGATTCCTTAGGCAAGTTTGTTCACTGTCCGGGGGCTTCTCAACTAGGAAGCTGGGTCGCCTATGCTATAATTTGTGTCAAAATAGATCTGAGAAAACCTATTCGTCATGCAATTAGGCTTACTTCAGCGATCAGAGTTTGGCTTCAGGAGTTAGAATATGAATGCCTCCCCATTCGATGTTTCAAATGCAGGAAAGTTGGCCATATTACCAAAAATTGTGGTTTGGCCAAGGAACACTTCCCAGACCAGAGGGTTGCGGTCTTTGCAGAGAATGGTCGGTCTTCTTCAGGGGCGTTCCTGAATGGCTTATCTCCTATCTGTCCGGGGGCTGGGTTAGATGGGATGGAGCCTGTTTTGCCCAGCTCTGGTGCACCAGCAGTTACAAAATTCAATAATCCAGTGGCCGATGTAGTTACTATGTTGGCTAATAAGGATTCCAATGTTGATCCATCCGGTAGTGAGGGTGGGTCCTTCACAGATAGCGATGATGGCTACGATGCTATCCTGCAAGAAAATAATAAGGCGGTTGCAAATAACTTTGAGGAAGGTCTAAAATGCAAAGGCTTCAAGGGTAGCCAACATGCTTTAAGGTTACCTCTAACGATGAGGGGGGCTGTATGGATAAGGAAAATGATTGGAATATAGTTACAAGGAGTGGAAAGAAAGGAAAAACCAATGTGATCATGGACGTTGGTGGTCCCTCTCTAAGGGGCAGGAAGTCAGAAGTGAATAAGGCTAAGCAAACAGCCATGCTAGAGGTGGGGAAAGGAATGAAGGACACCTTGAACAAATTCCTTAAGATGGGAGGCGAGCACCTCCTTACTCAGCCCAAGAAATGAAGTTGGTTAGTTGGAATGTGAGAGGCTTGAATGGCCTAGAGAAGCGTCGCTTGGTTAGGTGGTTGATTGAGATCGAGGCCCCGGATATTTGTTTGTTACAAGAAACCAAATTAGAGAAGGAAGTTATGTTGAACCTTTTAACACACTTTGGAAAAGTGGAGAAGGTTGCGTAGTTGGTGCAAGGGGCACGACTGGTGCTTTAGCGATTATATGGAATAAGTTTAGATACTCTAGCGAAGAAATTAGTTCAGATTCACATTCACTATCAATTGATCTTAGGAATTTGCAGGGCAACAAAAGGTTTGTGATCACCAATGTTTACGGTCCCAACATTGAGTGTGAGAGGTGCTCTTGTGGGGATCATTTGAAATTATTCAGATCTGCATTCTCCTCTAGGAATTGGATTGTTGGAGGTGATTTTAATTCCATCCTAGGTCTAGAAGATAAGGTGGGAGGAAGGATGTGTAGCAGTTTGGGTTCAGATGGGTTTAGGCAGTTTTATGAGGAGCTCTCCCTGGTTGACATACAACCAAAAGAAGGATGGTTCACATGGTCCAATAATAGAGTTGGTGAGGATAACGTTTTATGCGGGCTGGATAGATTCCTTCTCAATTCTGATTAGCTCCTAGATTCAATTCAATTTTGGTCAGAGGTCTATGACTTTGGTGGTTCAAACCATTGGCTAGTTCCCCTGAACTGCTCCCTGTGCTGTAAATTGAAGGGTATGCCTTTCAAGATGGAGGTGTTTTTGTTTGAGCAACCATATTTTTTTGAGGCCTTAGAAGGTTGGTGGTGTAAGGAGATAAAAGGGAATCATAGGTTTGTGGTTTACCAACAACTCCAAGAAGTCTGTTGCCAGGTAAAGGCTTCGAACAAGAAGGTGGTGGGCGACCTGTTTGCCTCCAAGGTAAAAGTTGAAGTGGACTTGGTTGTTATTGACAAGGAGATGGCAACATCTTGCATGTCCCTCTCATTAAGAGATAGAGAGAAAGATAAGATAGACGAACTCAATCATTTTCTACGCATGGAAGAAATATTTTGGTTGCAGAAGTCCAGGGTCAAGTGGTTGAAGGAAGGTGATAATAACACAAAAAATTTCCATCTCTCTACAAATATAAGAAGAAATCAAAATAATATTTTAAAGATCCTTTTACCCGGTGGCTCTCTGGTGGAAGACATGGAAGTTATCAGGGAGGAAGGGAGGAATTTTTTCTTTAATCTTCTTGGGATAGTTGGGGAAAACAATTTGTAGGCCAAAAATGTTGGCCTAAGTAACATCCCTCAACTCATTGATGGAAGAGAGAATATTAAGCTTACGGCTCCCTTCACTAAAGATGAGATTAAGTCTGTAATTTTCTCTTTAGGAGCAATGAAAGCACTGGGCCCTGACGGGTTTCAGGCGGGTTTTTTTTCAAAAGTATTGGGATTTAGTAGGTGATGATGTTTGGTTGGCTACTAAAGAATGTAGGAATAGAAAGCGAATGATGAGTTCTTGGAACAAGACATACATTGCTCTTGTCCCTAAATTCAAGAGTCCTAAGTTATTTGATGAATTCAGACAGATTTCTCTATGTAATTGTTTGTATAAGATAGTTTCTAAGGCATTGGCAATAAGATTAAAAGCTTGTCTAGTTGGGATCATTTCTGAGGAGTAGTGTGGTTTTTTGAAAGGTAGGAAAAACCTTGACGGGGTGGTCCTAGCTCATGAGACCATCCATTCGATTAAAGAAAGGACTTGAAAGATGGTATGATCGTTAAACTAGATATGAACAAGGCCTTCAACAAAGTTTCTTGGGGTTTCTTAATTGCGGTCATGGAAAAAATGGGCTTTGGTCAGGATTGGTGTGATTGGAATTTCAGCTGCATTTCTTTTGTGCAATATGTTGTTTTGATCAATGGGAAGGCTATTGACTTTTTTCTAGGCTAGGCGGGGTCTCTAAAAAGGAGATCCTCTTTCTCCCTTCCTCTTCCTATTGGTGGCGGAAGCTCTCAGTTATGCTTTAAAACGGGTTGTTTCTGAAGGTAGTATTAAAGGTCTTCAAGTCTCAAGTAACATTCCCAATCTCACTCATCTTCAATTTGTGGACAACACCTTACTTCTCGGAGAGGCTATTACTTGCGAGGCTCGGGGTATCAAAAAAATTCTCCATACTTACGAGTTGGTTGCGGGTCAAAAGGTGAATTGTAACAAGTCTCACATCTTCTTTATTAAGGATCCTTGCCCTCATTCCTTTGAGATTCAAGGTATTTTGGGATTCGATGTGGACTTCCTCCCTATTAGTTACTTAGGCATGCCCCTGGTAGATAAGAAGACCTCTTATTCTGAATGGAAAAAGGTTGTGGACAAGATTCAGAACAAGTTGGCTTCCTAGAAGGGCAAGTGGCTATCCCTGGCTGGTAGAATCACTTTAATCAAGGCATCTTTGGCAACAATTCCCACGTATACCATGTCAGCCGTTCAAATTCTTAGCAAAGTTGCTAAGGCTTTGGAGAAAACTTAAAGAACTTTCTTATGGCAAGGTACGCAGGAGTCCTTTAAATACAGTTTAGTCAAATGGGAAGATGTATGCAAGCCAAAGAACATGGGTGGCTTGGGTTTTTAAAACATAAGGAATATGAATAAGGCCCTTGGGTCTAAGCTTGGCTGGACAATATATGAGGAAAGTGACAAAATGTGGAGCAAGGTATTAGAATCCAAATACCTTCAGAATCAGGTCAATTTCCTTTTTGGCAATAGTGTTGTCCTTCCTAAAGGCTCTAATATCTGGAATTTTGTGTGAAGCTATCTTGGCTTTCTCTCGTCTGATTTGGTTTGGAAGGTGGGCAAAGGGGATAAGGTGCATTTCTGGAGGGACCCGTGGCTTGAAGATCAACCTTTGAGAGAGAATGTTGCTTTTATGTCTTTAGCCTCCTTTATGGAACCCAGATAGGGTATGTTGGTCTGGGATTATAAGGAGTATAGAAACAATGGTTGGGATTGGAAGACTCTAGAAGGCTTAAATAATGAATTGGGCTTGGCATGGAAAAATGTATTGTTGAAACTGAATATGATCCATTTTTTAGAGGAGGAGGATAGACATATGTGGCGGTTTAGCAATGATGGCAAGGCTTTTGTTAAAGAGGTTTACGCTAGATACTTATGTTTGGGTCATAAAGTAAACCCTACAGTTTTGCCCAAGGTTTGGTATAAGTTGGGTTTGCCTAAGGCCTGTGCCTTTTTCTAGATTGCTTGGAAAGGCAAGGCCTTGACTTGGGTTTGGTTGATTAAGATGGGGAAGATTGGTCCTTCTCAATGCATTCTTTGTGAAAAGGTGAGCGGAGATGACAACCATATATTCCTTTATTGTGAGTATACTCAAGTGTTGTGGGGCAGATTTCTCAATTGTTGGAATCTTGTTTGGGCTATGCCTCAGAATCTTGATATGCTTCTGGAAGGATGGATTTTCAAGGTTGAAAGCCTTGGTCTCAGATTCATCTGGGAAGTGTTTTCGACTATATTGGTGTGGAATGTTTGGCTTGAATGGAATAGAAGAATATTCTCAGATCAAGCGAGAGGTGTGGACTAGTTATGGGACCAAGTTGAATGCTCTCTAAATGAGTTTGGAGAGGTAAGCAAGAATAATTTCTGGCAGGTTAGTGCTGATGAGGTGTGGCTTGCCAATGCTTGGCCCAGGTTTCATTGGCTAGGATATTCTGCTACCCCAAGGAAGAAGCTTTCCAAGGATCAACATGTTAGATTGTTCCCTCTGGATCCTGGTTGGATTAAATTAAATTTTGATGGTGCTGCTAGGGGTAACCCTGGGAAAGCAGGCGATGGTGGTATTTTCAAGGATGATAATGGACAACATTTGGGGTACTACTCAATGGACTTTGGTAAGGACTCTAATAACTTGTCTGAGGCTAGGGCTCTATGGTTTGGCATTCTTATTGCCAAGGAGAAAGGTTGGAATCATCTGTGGGTGGAAGGTGATTCAAAGGTTATAATCAGCCTTCTAGATAAAGATTCTTCTAGTTGCTAGCGGTTGGATCATATTATAGTGGAAGTCAGAAGTTTGGTTCGTTGGTTTAGTAAGTTTAAGGCCTCTCATATACCAAGAGGGGGAAATCTTATTTCCAATTGGGTTGCCAATCAAGGTGTGAACTCTAGTTTTAGTATGGCTTTTGGGGCAACTGGGTTAAAGGATTCTTATCCTTCTGAGTTGATTAGACTATTACAGATGGACATCATTGATCATCCCCCTGACTTGGGGCCTGCTCATTAATTTTCCTTGGTTCTGCGTGTCTTTCGGTCTATGTGTGTTGGTTGCTGGTGGCGTTTAGTTGAGTTTTGGATTCTTCTTTCTTTGTTGTTGTCTTGTATCTTATGCAGTTTCATTTGTTGGTGGCGTTTGGTTGTCTTCTGAGCGGAGCTTATGGTTTCCTATAATGTCCAAACTATTGGTTCTCTTTGATGGGTTTTTCCCTGCAATTGACGAGTCCCTGGTGCCTTACCAGGGTTTTATTATATATATAAAAAAGAATATAATGCAAATCTAGAACCTTGTTTAAAAAATGACTCCTGTAAACTATTAACTGTATGGAGGGGGAATGTATCGCTCTGGCTGAATGAATTCCACCATAATGAACGTCATGGCTTATGACATAAGACAAAAAATTTCACATGATTTGAAACTTAATGTCAAATATTTGGAAATTTTGGAACTTAATGTACGGTTAGTAAGTTTAATGTCAAATATTTGGTGAACTAAAGAAATTTCATCAAAATATTGGAAAATTTACACATTATTTGAATCAAAAAGTTTGTCAAATATTGACAAATAACTATATTAGATTGAATGATATGTAGAAATAAATGGTTGTTCTCTCCTTGTTTCTTTATTTCCTATATTTTTTATTTTGTTTAAGTAAATTACTTTGAAAAATAAAATTTTTAGAGGCCTTATAAATAATGTTCATTCACCTTATAGCAAGTTAGAAGGAATATGGTAAAAAAGTTATGGGAGTTTTATTATAATTAGGTTATTAAAAATAAATAAGGAATGGGTTGACTAAAATATAATTTTGAAATAATTTAATATTTTAAAAAATAATTTAATTTTTAAGTGAAAGTGATTAGTTAAAGAATTTTGAAGAAGTTTAAATATTTAAAACATCTGTATATAATATTTTTTATGTGTAACTTTTCAATATTTTGTTTTTGTTATTACTGTTATTATGGTTTCTTTTCCTTGGCTTTACTATTTTTTTATAGGAAAGAAAAAAAAGATTGTTTTAAGTTTATTTGTAGTTTCAATAATGTGGGTTAGTAGAGAACTGCATGAATTACATTCAAAGCCTACATGATTAGATATACCAACTAAAACAACATAAAATACCATCTTTGTACACAACAATACTATTACAATATAATAAAAAAGAGAGCTTGTAAATGTAGATACATAGGTAAGAAGAGAAGATATAATTACAACAATCAAGAGCACTAAAAGGAAAAAGATAATTTGAGAGGATAATTGAAAAATTTTGTGGACACGGTCTATATTTGTATATATCACAACTTTGTGCAATTGAATCTTTTGTATACATCTACTTCCATGCCACTTTACAAAAGTTGCAAACAAGCATGCCCTTGTTCAACACTAGTCTTCCCTAAGAAGAAAGTTACTTATAATGTATTGATTTAAAACAACATGCAACTTCTACCCTAATTCTTTTTATTGTAGTGATTTTATTCAAGGGGCATGAAATGATCTCATATTTCCTATGACATATTTTCCCAATTACACTGTAGTTATTTATAGTATGTTGCATCTTGAGGTTATGATTGTCAAGATAAAGTTATTTTATATTTATTATTTCTCTTTATGTATTTGTGTGTTCATCTTTATTTTGTATTTCATGTATTTAAGTAGTTTTCTTTATTTTCTATTTTTTTATTTTTTGAGATAATCCTCTATGCATATGATCCATCATCATCATGGTGCATTGTATCATGATGGATAATATCGATGTAATTCTTTTGAGATAGATTGGAATATCTGTGTACATTCTTAACATCTACTCGGGTTTAAAATACTCTAGAAAGATCTTATAATTTCATTTATTTCCACTTCTGACATCATAATATATAATAAAAAAATCTTCTAATAATTTCACCATCCTTACCTAATCAATAGATATGCATCTCTTTACTAATTTAAGTTTTGTCCATTTTGAGAGCACATATATGTTATTTAAACATTCTTTTCTTTTCAAGGGGTCATCTTATCATTCATCCAACCCAAAATTTGAAACTTCTCCAAGAGTTGAAGTATCGTTCAAATCCAATCAATCCTTTTTTTTTATTTCAAATATATTTTCTCTTATCATTTTTTTTTAAATCAACTAGTATTTAATCATTGACACTTGGGGAATCTTCTATCACTAGAAACCTATATCCACTTTCTTTGAAATTACATTTCTTCTTGCAATTGCAATGCCATTTTAAAGAGGGAAAAAATTTAGACACTAAAATATCACCAACATTAATCTTATAACATCACCTCCACCTCAATGCCTAACAAGATTCATTAATTAAAATAATTAATCAAAAAATAAGTATTGGTCCACTTTATTAAAATTAAGTTGATTAAATAATATTTATAATTTAATTAATTTAAATAATTCATTGTCTCACTAATATCAATAATTAATTTAGTAAATCATGACAATTTTTTTTAGTAAATTAACTAATTTATGAGAATCATAAAAAATTCTAAAAAATGAAAATTCAATATCAAATCATTTAACTATTTGAGAAATTTAATAAATAAATTCATTATATCAATAAATTAGTTAATTATTTGATAATAGTTTCCACATATCCTTATCCACCTTTCATTAGATAATCTCTTGATTTAAGATCAAATCCTAGTTGTCAATCCATTTCCTCAAAATATTATAAATAACACACTGAACATATAACACACCGAACATCTAGAATAGTATAAATATATGATCCTATTAAAATATGTTAATATAAAACTAGATGATTGATTATACTCTTACATCATATTTATGTGAGGGTAGATATGTTTTATTCTTAAAAATTGTGTTTTGAAATGGTTAATGTTTGATGAGGTTTTAGCATGAAGACCAAAGTGCCTACACGTAGGTCGGACATGAGTTCAACATGGACCTATTGATGATATTTTCCTTTGAGTGAGTCATTGTGACTTGGTGAAGCCTAAAGGAGAAATTCAAGTTCCCACTCTTGGTCCTCTCTAAGGTGAATAATTTAATAGGTATCTACCATCTTGATTTGAGATGCATTTAACTTTGTGATTTATCTTCTAGTAGGAATGTGTCTTGGTCTCGGTGTTTAGTTCTAGAGGGCTTATTCAAGGGTTACATGTCATGGTTTATGTCTCCTATGTCTCCTTATGCATATGAGCTTTATATTAAGATTTATTTTAGGAGTGTAGAGGATGGTTTGGAGGTTATTATTTAGTTTTTTTATTGATTCACAATACATGTTTGATCTTCAAATTCAAGTGATGTCACTAATAAATAAAGTGTAGTTTTATTTCCACTTTACTATGTCCACTAAAATAATGGTTTCATTTGATGTTATGGGGTGATGGGAAAACAAGGAAATAACACATGTTACTTGATTATGAGAAAACATATTTTTTGTGATTAGGACCTAAATTTTCTATTTGACCTTCATACTAATCAAATTTATGAAGACAATTTTCTCTTTAAGGTTATCCTTCAACTTTTAAAGCTTGTTCTTGTTTAGAATATGTGTATTTGTGGAAATAAGGGCATAGGGTAGTGGTAAAGTTACAATATAATTATGACAGCCACCGATGTTCAAACCTTTATTGGGTTATCATGCTCATAGATTGTGGGCCTTTGGTGGGATGATGTGTTTGTAGGCTTGAACAAAGGTAATAATTCCTCGAGGATTAGAGCCCCCGCATATTGATCTCAATGACAAATTCAATTAGGAAGAGATCTTTGGACTAAAAATAGACAAAAAAAAATTAGTTTAAGAAATATACACACACATACACTAAAATATTTCTTTCAGATAATACAATCTTCTTAAAATAAATAAATGTGATCATGACCATCAAATTTAAAATTTTAGATATATTAAATAGAAGATGTCAAACAAGTCTTATAACCCCCTCACCAAAATTTTTTAAACAAAAAAGAAAAAAAGGAATCATGAGACTCATTTACAAAATGAAAAATCTTATGAAATAAGTACCTTGACAAGTATATAATATGAAGGTGAAGATGAGTATTCGAGTGTAACTTTAAACAAAGATAAAATACAATAAATAAACAAATAGTAAGCCATTTATCTTTAAAAGATCATACATTCTATAACTATTAATAAATAAATTTTTAACATTTTGAAAATACATTTCACCATTATATTTAATTTAAATAAATTTATTTAAAATGGATTATTATTATATGTTTATAATATCTATTATTATTATTATTATTATTATTTTTGTGACTGCAGGGCGTTCCTGCGACCTAGCCTACCGGCACAACAACCATTACCTTAGGTACTTGAGGTGAGCTAGGGCGAGACTAGTCCCCTGTGGGTGAGGTGAGCTAGGGTGAGACTAGTCCCCCGCGGGTGAGATCCGCTGCCCGCAAGAAGTCCCACCTCTTAAACTTGGGACCGAAGTCAAACCCAAGATCAATGGGGAGCAAACCAATTGCCCAAACCAACTCTACTACCCATTCGGACCGTTTATAATATCTATTATTACTTTCAACTTTAAATTTTAAACTTTTATTTATTGTTTATTTTATATGTAATTTTGTAAGAATGTTACATAAAAACAAAAAGTACACTTTTTCAAAGCGATGCACTTCTTTATTATATTATAATTTAAATAAAGTAAACAATGTACATACAAGAAAATTTATGTATGATTGGAATCACCGACTTAGAAGTCTAATGTGTATTCAGCACGACTGATAGGAAGTCTGTGTACGTTAGAAATATTGGCTTGATCATATGATTGTACTTCATTACAAAACGAAAATTATGGTAAATTATTAATTCGACGCAAATATTTTATATATCTTCTGGAGGTGAAAACTACGTTTCAATTTCCTTTAGCGGGCAGGTAATTACTTTACAGTGTGAACGCTCATTCAATTTTCTAAGAGGAGTGAGTCCAGCACATCGAGACGCGGTTACAAATTGACATTAAATAGAGTCGTCACTTAGCATTTCTAAGAGCAGCTCATGTTTGAAAGGAAAAAAAGTATTGAACAATGAAACGCTCTGGTGTTGATCTAACTCGTTCTGAGCTGAAAAGCTCTTCAGATAATGGAGGGACAACGTTATCTGACATTGGCTTGGAAGGAATGAATCGTTCAATTAAAGCCGGCAAAAGAGAAAGCGCAAAGGTTGCGGAGCAATTGAGAAGGAATCGAATGAGACAGCTCTATACAACCCTCGAAGGCCTTATACCAACTGCTTTTCCAAAGGTAATTACAGAACCCAATTCTCTCTCTTCTATCAAATAAAATCTGCGCTAGCAGATCTTGGCATATTTCATGGTAATATGGAAATCAGGCTGCAAAGTCCAGAGTTATAAGAATATTTCTGACCAATACAGAAATCACAATAGCAGGATGTCATATAATTTATTTACTTCCATCAAGAATGGGCTTCTAACATGTGATAGTATTTTTTTTTTTTCCATTCTTTCCTTTTCTTCTTCTTGATTAAAAGTAGACTACACAGGAGAAACAATAACTTTTAGTTGCAAAAAAATTCATACTGTCATGTTAGTAGAGGAGACTAGCCATGATCTCAACACCTAAGTCAAAAGATCTGTGAAAGTCGTTTCTAAGATCTATGTGATCAGACCGCACATATTTCATGCGGCATCGAGAAAATTCACCGCTAGACTGATGGAATTTGTCATGGTGGTGAATTCCCGCAGTGAATTGTTGGAGGTCAATTTTCCATCGGTGAATTGCTGGTAGTGAATTTTCCTAGGGCCATTTCATGCTGATATGGAAATCAGGCTGGAATGTTTAGATTCTAACAGTATTTCGAATTAACATGGAATCAAGCTGCAACGTTTAGATTCTATGATAATTTATATGATAATTTTTAAAAGAAATTTATGTTTTTGAAAAGTGTATATATACAAGATATGTTTAGTATGTAATATCTTTCAATGCCTTATTTTTATCATTGTTGTTAGGATTTTTTTATCACTGTGTTGTCTACTTCTTGGTTTCAATAATATAAAGTAATATGTATTTGACTAATTATCCCATGATTGTTTCTAGGGCGATCGTTGCAAGTTGATAGAGGAAGCGAACAATTATATAAAAAAATTAAAGGATCAAATATATCAATTGAATCAACAAAAAAGTCATCTTAATGTAATTCAAAATTGTGAGAAGATAGTAAATGAAGATACACATATTATCAAAGTGAGTATGGAGGTAGGAACAAAAGATGTAATTATTATCATCAAGGGTGGTAGAAGGCTAAGATGCCTTTCTACGATAGTTGAAGAAGTTGAAGGACATGGTTTAGAATTGGATATGTCACAACTTTCTACAAGTGATTCTTTTGTATACATCTACATCCATGCTAATTTTATACAAGATATGAAAGAGAATGCCTGGCTCAACTTCAGTCTTCTCTAAAACATAAATTGTTTATGATGTAATAAGTTAAAATAACATGTAACATCTAGTCTAGTACTTTTGATTTTAGTAGTTATAGTTTATAAACATTTGATAAAAGAATATGAAATGGTTAGAATGTAATGCACTCTCTCATATTGCTAAATAAAATATTATTTTAATTTTAATATCTTTTTTTCTAATGATTATTGTTTATATTATTATTAAACATATTATTCTTTAAATTCCTCCAAGGAGCAAGTTATTATTAATTTAAACATTACATTAAATAAAACAATTTTTTATTTAAATATTTTAATTATAATTATTTTTTATTTGAATGATAAATAATTTTAAATTTGATTCAAAATACATATTAAAGTTAAATATATATATTTTTATAAAAAGAAAATTAGTTGATTAATTTATATTCCTTCATGAATACTTTAATTAATTATTATTTAAGTTAAGGGGTTCACCCCATAGTGCAACGATGGTTGCAACATCGTGTGGAAACGGTGGTCTTGTGTTTGAGTCTCACTGTGAACGATTGGATAGGAGGCTGCGAGTGAAGAAGGCAGGCCAAGTACCTGTGGTGGGACCGACGTCTGATGTTTGATCACCCAGCAGTAGAGGAAAAATGGGTGTGTGCGTGCTGGAGGAAGGTGGAGGCTGAGCCGGTGGACATAGGATGTGTTAGAACCGGTAGAAGGAGGAGACAACTGCGCCATCGTATAGGGACACGGAGGAGCCAACATGCGAAAGGTATGCTGGAAGAAACAGCAGAACGGAGAGATGGGAGCTAGAGATCGGAGGACGATGTCGAGAGTTGGGAGGACAGGAGATGGAGATCGGAGGATGGAAGAAGTGAAGAACAGAAGGGGGAGGCATATGCAGAGTAAGGGATTTGAAGGTGGCAGGGAGTGAAGTACGGGGTACAGAGGAGTATGGAGTGAAGAAAGAAGAGTAAGGAAGGGAGTTTAGAGGTGAGAAGGAAGAGAAGGAAAGGGGGTAGGAGGGAGAAATAGCGAAGGAAGCAAGTGGCAGAGGAGGTTGGATTAGTGAATATATTAGACAAACATGGGGATGAGGTCCCCCACAAATTGTGGCCTCATTGGTTCAAAGCTCCAGTCAAAAGTGATTACCGATTAAAAAACAAAAAATAAATAAATTATTATTTAAGTTAAATATATTTTAATTAATCATTAATTTTTTTGGTTATTATGAATGGTGAACCTTCAGATCTTTTTGGTGCTACCAGGAGTCTTTATTAGGGGGATCCGCTCTCTCCTTATCTATTTATTATTATGGCGGAGGGGTTGGGTCAGTTTCTTAAATTTCAGGTTTCTCAAGGCTTGATTCATGGGTGGAAGTGGGGTTTGGGTTTGCCAACTCTTTCTCATCTCTAGTTTTTGGATGACACCTCTCGTATGGGACTGGCTTGTATTCGGGAAGCTGAATCCTTTAGGCAGTCTTTAGATATCTACTTTGCTGCTTCAAGTTAGAAAGTCAATGAACAAAAATCTTCTATTTTATTCTTTAATACTCCTCAGGCTATCCAATAGCAGATTGCAGCTATTTTGCGATTTCAAATAGGGTCTCTTCCCTTTGTCTATTTAGGTATTCCTCTTGTTGTTGGTCATCAGCCTAGGTTCTCCTAGTAGATGTTGCTTGATAAGCTAAGGCAGAAGGTTACTCATTGGAATCATTGGTGGTTATCTATAGCTACTAGAGACTCTTCTTAAGTCAATTATGCAAGCCCTTCCCATCTATAGATGTTTTGTTCAAGCAACCCTTATGTATTTGCTTAGGGAAATTGATGCTCTCTCATGTCAATTTCTTTAGAGTGGTAACTTGATGTTTGCTAAGTGGATCCTTGTTTAGTGGGAATCTATGTGTAGACCAAAGCAAGAGGGTGGTCTTGATTTATGGTCTGCTATTTTGAATAGGAAATTTCTTGCTGTTAAGCTTTACTGGCATTGGTGTACCAATTAGAACCAATTATGGGCCCATATTCTCAACCATAAATATATTAGGGGTGTTGTTTATTTTGAGGTTCCTTGCTATCCTTTAGAGGGGAGTGGTTCTATAATTTGGCATACTTTGAAAGTGGGGGCACATTTGATTAAGCATGTACTTTTTTGGATTTGTCATTCAGAGTCATAGGCTCTTTTTTGGATTTTTCATTTGGGGTCATAGGCTCTTTTTTGGTTGGATTCTTGGAATGGTCACCCACCTATTCTCTCTACTTTTCCTCACCTCCAAACCCTTTCTAGTGTTTTTTTTGTGGCTGGCTTATATACCGTTGAACATTATAAGGTTGCACAACATTGTGGATCAACTGTAAGCTTTCGTTGCAAGCGTCCTTCCAAGTGGCCACCTGGGGGTTCTGAGGAGGATAGGTATGATCTTGCTCAACTTTTGGCTTCCTGTGGTTGTAATTCTTTGAGGGGTCTTGATGCCTTGGCTTGGGATGGTTTTGATTTATCTAGGAAGTACTTTGTGTCTACTGGTTATAAGTAGCTTAGTAGGCAATTGTTTGGGGATATTGAAGTCCCTTGGTGGAAGCAAGTTTGGCACAAGTTTTCATGGCCTAAGTGCAATTTCTTTATGTGGTTGGTTGCTCAAAACTAGTGTCTTATTTGACATAATTTATGTA
>VDFB02101212.1:0-27937 GCA_007258455.2 Sequoia sempervirens | reverse complement strand
TCATTTGACCTCAAATTGATCAAAAAATTCAAAACCCTAATTCTCAAACTTAGCCAAAATTTCACATTCAAGCGGGCACATCCTCGGAAAGCGGACAACAAAAAGATACAGAAAGAGAGAGAGAGAGACAAAACCAAAGCCAAAAGACCAGAATGGAGCAAAAAGATAGGGGGTCCCCATCTTAAATGGGGTGATGTGTGAAAAGGTCACAATAGGACCTTTCCTTGACATGTTTGATTGAGAAATAAAACCCTGATAGAACAATGCATTCATTGAGGGGAAATCGAGATTGGGATTGGCTTTTGGATTTGGACTCTTTTCATAAATGTCCAATCAAGGATCATAACTTTGACTGAACATGGCACCTTTAGAGATCAGGGTTCGAAATGAACATTGAACCTTTCCTCTTAATGTGTCTGTTCGAGTTTTGAAAATCCGAACGGTCTTTTCTTTCATCATAGTTTGATTGGGAATTAAAGTCTTAAACAAACATTGGGATATCGACACTAGGTCGAGGGATGCATATAAGTTTTGGCCATTGGTCACTATGGTCCAATCGGGAATAAAAATCCCTAATAGACATGATTGATATAACCTTGGGGATTTGTAAATTTGAAGGACAAAATGCATTAATCACATTTCAAAGATCGAATGACAATGCTTGTCGACAACCAGGATTCAAGACTAACATGGGTCCCAGTCTCAAGAATATCCCATCAAGAATAAAATCCGGTACAAACTTGGCTTGCAAGGATCAGGATTGGAAATAGATCAAGGATTATGACTTTTTGATAATGCATCCCTTCAAAGTTTTAAAACCTGAAAGGATATGAAGGCAACTTGGGTAAAAAAGGTCGAGTGACTCAATGAGGGATCCCTACAAAGAGATTCTATAGGGTAAGGAAATATCGAGGGCATAGTCGAACTAGAGAAAAATTAGGGCATGTCAGGGATGAATGTCCTGACCATAGCTAGGGAAAAAACTAACTTGAAATCCTAAAAGCAACAAACCCTCAAATGAGGGATGACTCGAGAGGGGAAAACTAGGTCCCAAATGGGACCAACAAACCCACACAAAAACACGAAACAAATAAAAAAACCAAAAAACAAACAAAATGAGACAACACAAATAGCAAGCAAACCAAAAACCAAGCCAATAATAAGAAGCAAGAAAACAAGAAGAGACCGACCTGGAAACTCGTGAGAGAGGAAATTCAAAGAAAATAAATGCAAGATGTCCCAAATTCATGCTCAAACACAACTCTAGCTCCAAAAACAATTAACTATGGAATTATCTTGCAATTATGAATGCATTTTGTGGGTTGAAATCTTTAAATGGCATCTGTGTACATACAAAATTGTTCGCCATTAATGCGATAGGTGGTTAGGGATTTGAGGAAAAAATAGACTTTGGAACCAACCTCTAAAATGACCATCATCCAATCGGGTTTTAGATCTTGATAGGTTCCATTAATAAAAATGCACAAATGAAACAAAAACACGTGGGAGCGGGGAAGAGAAACAAACTCGAACCAAACAAGACAATGTTTGAATTTTGTTTCAAGTTTTGAATCCCAAAAAGGGAACAAATTGGTGTCGAACTGTTGAGACGGATCTAGGACTTTTAGGAAAAGGTCCAAAGTTTGTTTCAGAACTTGAAACAAAGCAGGACTAAGATTCCAAAATGGATCCAAACGTTTTAGGAAAAGGTCCAAAGTCTATTTCGGAACTCGAAACTTGACAAGACAAAAGAGAAATTGGTTCAAAAACTTAAAAGGAATTTGGACCATTTTGAAAAAGGTCCAAGGATCCATTTGGAGTTCCAAAACTTGACAGGGCAACCAAAAAGAGAGCCTGGGAGAGCAAAAACTCCCAAGACCAAACAATAAAAGAAGAAAAAGGCAAGAAAAGAGCTTGAGAGAACAAATTAAACTCATAGAACAAGAAAAGGAAAAGAACACAAAGGGAAAGAAAACAAGGAAACAAAGACAACACAAAACAAAAAAGGGGACCCGTTTTAAGCCAAAGGGAAAATGGGAGTGGGTATGTAGGGCATAACAAATACCAAGTGCATGACCATTCTTACAAAAATGGTAATGGGTCAACTGAAGGGAAAATTTTCCCAACTTGGATATTTACATTGTAAAAGGAAATATTGATTGGCCAAATTGAGTTAGTACCCATATATACAAGCAATTGTGATATGTGAAAGATATTAAATAGGTTTATTTAAAACTATAGTATATTATCTCATTAGAAGAAGAGTTTTCTAGCAACTTAAAGGAAGGCCATTTCATCTTGTTTAATTGTTTCTCTCACAATTACAATATAAACTATCATTTACCCACTTCAACAAGGTTAATGATGCATTATGTTTCATTTAATTAGAGTAATGGAAAAAATGTAAGCATAGAGAATTCCACACAAAGTTTAGGATATCATTTGCAAATGCAAACATTGCTTCATCCAATTCCCTAACCCTACATATTTTTTTATATTGAACCTTTGAGCTTAAGCTATATATGCCTCACCATTGTGCAAGTGATTTGATTTTTTTTGGAATATTTTGGATAGTTATTTTGTAGTTCACTAATTTTTCTTATCAAAACACAAAGTAAGAGAAAATCCAAACAATAATAAGAAATTATATGTGCAAACCAATAGAAGATACACAATCTATAAATCAAGACTCATCAAATTTTAATTTTAAATTCTTTAAACTTAGGTCATCATATGATACAAAGGGAATGATGTAGATAAAAATGGGAAATAAATGGGTACATATCCCCTACTATGAGGATTTTTGGGAAAATTGTGTGGATGACTTTGAATTTAGAGAACATCAAATTTCTAGAAGAAAATGAAGAGTATCTTCAATCCCCTTCACATGAACAAAACTATTTATCCTCAAAACATTTCTCTCACTAATTGATAAAAAAAAGTAAGTATTTCATTGCAGGAAAGGAGTAGAGTTGTTATGCACAAAGAGTGGTACATGACTTGCAAAAGATGTCTACAAGAGGACCCAATTAAAACATGAAGCAATAAGTGAAAGGAAAAGAGCATGAAGTGGTGTTATTTGTTCATTATGAGCAACAAGATAGATATAGTCAAGAGAATTTGGTTATGACCAACAATTGTTACTAATTGACTAATCGACCAAATGGTCGGTTGATGTAATACATGCTACCAATCCCCACCTTATTACATCTTATGCCCAAAAGAACAAAGAAAGAAAGTTGGAAAAGCTTCAAACTTCACAATCACAAGAAATTTGGTAAATAATACCATCACATTGGTCTTGAGTTGAACAAAAATGGAGTTGGATATTCTTTTGTTAAACATACTCATGAATATAGTGGCATTGAACCTCAATATTCTTTTGTTCATTATGAGCAACAAGATAGATATAGTCAAGAGAATTTGGGTTGACCAACAATTGTTACTAATTGACTAATCGACCAAATGGTCGGTTGATGTAATACATGCTACCAATCCCCACCTTATTACATCTTATGCCCAAAAGAACAAAGAAAGAAAGTTGGAAAAGCTTCAAACTTCACAATCACAAGAAATTTGGTAAATAATACCATCACATTGGTCTTGAGTTGAACAAAAATGGAGTTGGATATTCTTTTGTTAAACATACTCATGAATATAGTGGCATTGAACCTCAATATGCTTGGTACACTCATCAACAACTAGATTGCGAACAAGATTCAACACCTTGTGATTGTCGCAAAAAAAAAGTGGTAGGACCTATCACAGGAACACCCATACTTGTCAAAATGTGATGTAACCATATCACCTCAAACAACTCCAACTAGGATGCAATATTCTACCTCTATGGAAAAGCGAGCAAAAATGGTTTTTTTGTTCACCCAAGATGTTGGACCAAATCCCAAAAAGAAAATGAAGCCTAAGGTAGACTTGTCATCTATTGTGCCTACATAGTCCACATTCGTGTATCCAAACAAAGAAAAATCTACTCTTTGAATGTTTTCTAGGCCATATGTCACTATACCTTAGATGTGCCTCAAAACATACTTTGTTGCTTTCCAATGAACAACCTTGGGTTCCTACATAAACCTAGAAAGACAACTAACAACATAGCTAATATTGGGCCTATTATAAGTCAAGTAGATGAGACCCCCTATCAATTGATGATAAAGAGTAGTATTCACTTAAGGTGATGGATCATGGCAAGAAAGTTGCAAGTTTTTCTCCACGGGTGTCCACATAGGTTTTGCGATCTCACATTCTAAATTTCTCAAGCAATGTCTTGGCATATTTCATTTGAGAAAAAAAGGATATGATTTTATTAGTGCCACACTTCAATCCCAAGACAATAATGCAAGAGCTTGAAATCTATCATGTCGAACAATTGTTTGAGATCATTCTTTGTTGCATCAATATGTGGAGAACTCCCTATGATGATCAGATTGTCGACATAAATGTAATCAATATTACAATCTCTCCCTTGCTCTTTAACATAGAGTTTGGGATCATAAGGACTCATGATGAATCCATGACTAAGGAGATGCTCATCGATCTTGATGTACCAAGCTCAAGGAGCTTGTTTAAGACCGTAGAGGTATTTGACAAGTTTGCATACTTTTTGCTAATGGCCAGGTGCAACATATCCCTCAAGTTGAGTCATGTAGACTTCTCCCTTGAGATCTCCATTGAGAAAGGCACCCTTGATGTCCATTTGATGAATTTCCAACCAAACTATGCTACCATTTACCAAGACCATACGAATAGTCTTGATCTTTTTTTTAGGCGTGAAAATTTCATCATAGTCAATACCTTCATTTTGTGCATAACCCTTAGCCACAAGTTGGACCTTGTACTTATCAATGCTACTTTCTACCTTATACTTGATTTTAAAAACCCATTTGCATCCAATAACCTTCCTCCCTAGTGGTGCCTATAGAAAAATATCTGATTAGTTCACACACTTATTAGATTGCCTTCTATATTTTTATTTTACTAAAAATTATAAACTAGAAAATAATCTCTAATAAAAAATATGACATGTAAAAAACACTTGTTTATTGAAATATAATGAAGCGATTAGAAACAAAAACTAGAGTTACATTTTATCACTATTCACATCATAGTCATATTAGAAGCATACTCATAAAGTAAATGGTTTCTTCTTTATTTTTACAATTAAAAAGCAAAATAACTATTTCTTGTAGGCATTGATTACACTAAAAGGATTGTATCTATGTGAACTTAATTTTGATTGACATTTAAGGCTACTCTTTGCGAAACTATATTTGTAGGATGTGAAAATGTCCCAAGATGACCAAGATGACCAAGATGGACTGCTTTGACATTCAAGTTGCTTTCCCTTCTTTGCTACGAGGGCCTAATTGTCTTGGGAGTTTGAAGGCTCACCATGGAAAAGCCTTCTAAAAAGGAAATAGATAAGGAAATATCCAACATTCCTTCTCAAGATGACCCATCATTCAATAGGATCTACTCCTAATGCAAGTCTTGGATCAAATTGGGGTGGCTAGAAATATTGAGAAATAAAAAATATGGGCACATTATTAATGGGGGAGTTCCTTAACAAGTCTAGGCCTATATATTTAGTAATCAACTCTCTCATGGGAGAGATTCTGGATAATATAGAATCCCCTAGTACAAGCCTAATTGTTTCTATTGAGGCTCCAAAGTAGCCTTCTCCTCACCATTCTCCATTTCTCTCTCATCATTTCTTGATTACCTCTCTACCTCAAAAGACCATCTCATCACCTACTCCTTTTAATCCAACTCCCACTCCATCTCCACCATATCAATTTCATCTAACTAAAACACAAGATGTAGTTATAAGTGATTGCAAATACAAAGAAGAATATGTTAGAAAGGGGTTGAAAGTATAGTAAAATGGAAAAGGAAAATTGTTCAAGTTGTCTTTTATCCATAATTTTTCAACTCTATGCTTGTAGAAATTATGAACCACAAAAATAATGGATTATGCTACTTACATTCAAATTAAATGAAAATATAAAAGAGATGAAAATCATGCAAAGTGAACAACCTTTTATTCTAGAAATCCCCCAATGAGGGGAAAACTAGGTTTGGAAATGGAACTCCACTTTATTGTAACATATTAAGAAATTCCGTTGGGAAACCAAACTAATCATCGTGCCGAGGCCAAAGCAACTTACATCAACATCAAAGCAGTGTTTGAGAGGGGTGTTAGAAATGTGTGGATTGGGGGTGCTCACTCAATATAGTGAGGTGTCTGCAAGGTACTTAGAAGTCGAGTTGGATGATTGAATCACTTATCAATGATTCCATAATTATGATAAGGTCATTCGATGAGGTATGTATATCACATACCTATAGGGAAGGGAATTCCTTGGTGATTTTTTTTGCCAATGAAGTTGTTAACCTAATGAGTTTCAAGACATGGTTAAGAGTACTCCTCTCTTCCCGAGAGGGCTAAGTTATTACAAAATGACAGCTAGCCATTATTGTTTTGTAGGGGGTGATCAAATTTTAATTATTTCCCTCCTTATTACACGTTTTATGGGTATTTTTTTCCCATTATCGAGGCCTTTTGTATATCCAAACACTTTTGTAAATTATGGTTCATGGTGATTGTTCTTGGCAGTGCAGATATGGGTGGGGAATATAGGAGTAGGCTTGAGCCCATTTCCTGCAATAAATGAAAGAATAAGCCAAAGGTTTGGAGGATTCTGGAGAACGGGAATTTCATGTCATATATGGAAAGGCTTCATGGTTTTGACCATGAAGCCTTTGATCAGTTTGTTCGAAGTTGGCACAATAGGTGTCTGAAGGTGAATGGGGCTAAATTCCACATCAATGAAAACTTCATAGCTTTTATAATGAGCTTGCTAAATGAGGGGTGCAAGTTTCACAAGGAAAGGAAGGGCAATGATGATGCAATGGACCAATTTTTCAAGGAAAATGAGAAGGATGACTTGGTTAAACTTCCATCCTAGGGATACGATAGACTCTCCCTTAAGCGCATTTGGGTAGATGTGGCTAAAGTTGTGATGAGGTTTGTCACCCTTGACGACCGTTTCTTTGCAATTTTAGGGTATCACTTTACCCTTCTCAATTATTTTAAGCATAACCTGCATGTTTCCTTCCCGTTCTTCCTCCTTACTTCCTTGGAGGTTTCAGTTTATGCCCACCTTAAAAATCACCAAAACTCGGTTCTTCATGGACTCACCTTGCTCATCATGGAGCATGTTAGGGCCAATGCCCCGACAAAGGCTATCATAGGTAAAGATAAGGCCAGTTTATCTAATTTTCCATCTTTTGGGTCAAACACTAAGAGCGTTGGGGATGAGGATTGGAAAGTGAAACAAGGATGTTGTTGAGGTTACGTCCTCTCCATTAGATTCTCCCAGTAAGAAGTAGAAGAGGGGGGTACTGAAAAAGAAGGTTCCCACCAAAAAGCTAAAAATCTAGGGGTCAAATTCTGGCAAGTTTGAGTCTGGTGAGGAAGTCGATGTGCAACTGAAAGGCGGGCAACGAAGGTGGGTAAGCAACAGGAAATCTAAGGTGTAGAGGTCAAAATATGATGTTTCTAAGAAGGGAGGGGAGGAGGGTACCCATTCTCAATAGGTGAAGGACCAAGCTGACATTGGTAGAAATGCCTCCTTGGACATGGAGGACTCCCCTTCCCACCAACTCTCTCATTAGGATGTTCTGGCTAGTAAAGGCAATGACAAAGCTATGGAAATGGTGGTTAAGGAACTGAAACCTATAATGTCTAAATATGTAGACAATGTCCATCCCCTCTTGAAGAATTTTTCCTACCTGGATTAGGATAATACCTCAATGCTGGAGCTTCTGGATATGGCTATAAATGGGGCCACCTACAATTTCAAACTAGCTAAATGGGTGATGAAAGAATTCAATAAGGTGAACATAAAGACTAGGGGTCTGAAGGAGAACTTTGCTAATCAACCCAAAGGTGCAACCTCAAACTTGCTCATTGAGAGATTGGTTGATTTGAAAAGCTCATTTCGGATTTTAAATTAGAATGTGAGCTGCATTTAAGATATGGATGGTAAAATCAAGGAAATTCATGCAAACATCCAAAAGCTTATGCAGATTAGTCATATGTCGATCAAAAACAACATGGACTCCCTCAAAGTGTTAATGGATAAAATCAACCAACTTAGGGAGGATCAAAATTACTTTGTTGAATTGCATGAGAAGGAAAAGGCTACCAAGGATGAGATTAAGAGCCCTAGTACTAGGACTAGGGGTAGTTTGAGGAAAACATTTGAAGAAGAGAAAATAGAATTACTATCTATGGTTAATATACATTATAACCAAGAGCTCAAGGTAGCAAAAACCTTGAAAAATCTAAAATAATTCCTTTGCATCTTGTCTAGTTTTCTATCTATTGGGTTGATGTGTTTGAGCTATTGGTTGGTTGCTGATTTAATTGTTTCATGCTACGTATCAACAACATTTTTTTGTGATTCGATGTAAAGGGTTTTGAATCCCTTCAAAACCTATTTTTTTCCTATTAATCAAAACATATTAAAAAATTGACAAGTTCCAAAAGATGTGGATGCTATCTACCCCTTGTTCCACTTAAATGAGATGGTAAGATTGTGAATTGCAATTTTCCCCTTGCTCTACTATGCATACACAATTGTCAAGAGTAACTTCTAGCTACAGTTTGGAATCCTACTCCAATATTTACAACTTCACTCTTCATCAAATTAATGCAAAAAAGAATTTGAAGAGAAAAAAGAATTACTGTCTATGGTTAATATGCACTATAACCAAGAGCTCAAGGTAGCAAACACCTTGATAAATCTAAAATAGTTCCTTTGCATCTTGTTTGGTTTTCTATCTATTAGGTTGTTGTTGGTTGGCTGTTGATTTATTTTTTTCATGTTTCATATTAGCAACATTTTGTTGTGATTCAATGTAAAGGGTTTTGAATCCCTTCAAAACTTGTTTTTCCCTATTAATCAAAACATATTAAGAAATTGGCAAGTGCCGAAAGATGTGGATGCTATCTACCCCTTGTTCCACTCAAATGAGATGGTAAGATTGTGAATTGCAATTTTCCCCTTCCTCTACTATGCATACACAATTGCCAAGAGTAACTTCTAGCTACAATTTGGAATCCTACTCCAATATCTACAACTTCACTCTTCCTCAAATTAATGCAAAATGCCATCCATCTTTATATATAATGTTGAAGCATTTCTCTTGGGCCCTATAAGGATCCTCTCAAAGGTGGAAGTTGAAAGGACACCTTGTCATTTTATATTCCAATTTTCATCTATTGAGAGTTAAAACTTTAGGTGCAACTTTTGTCCCTACCTTGTATATTTATGGGTATTTTTGTTGCTAAAGTGTCCCCGCCGCCCTCCCCCCGCCTCCCCTCTTAGATTTTACTCTTGGAACTTTTATCAATCACATCTCCCTTAAAGAAACTTTTGGTCCCACAAAAAGTATTTTTGCGACATCAAAAAATGAAAATAAAAAAATCTTGCCATTTGTAAGATCTTTGTGTGTAACAACTTTAACAATTTCTATTGTGCTAAAACTTCAATGGCTACAATCTCTTGTGATGTTCAAGGCATGCTATAATTGTTCCAATAGGTTAGGAACAATATTAAAAAAAATTCCTCCCTACTTGCTATACAACAAGTAGTACAAATTTATATGTTACAATGGAAACATTGCCATGATAACTAATATGTTACAACTTGACCAAATTGTTGTTATATGCTCCTACAAATGTCCAAAATATTTTTAACTGCTCTAATAGCAAATTGATATGTAATTTGTCAGCTCTATATTTGTAGAACTTAAGAACCACATAAAATAATGGATTGTGGGTACTTACATTCAAATTAAATGATAGTTCAAGAGGGAAGAACATAATGCAAAGTGAACATATTTTTATTTTGAAAAAATTTCAATAAGAGAATAACTAATTCTAGTAGTGACAATTACACTTCTACCATAATATATTAAGAAATCGTCAAGTACAATGAATAACTTAATAGATGTGAATTTACCCTTGCTCAACTATAATAAGATGCTAAGATTATTGATTGTAATTTACCCTTTCCTCCCCTAATTGGATACATAATTTACATGTTTGAAATTGTACTTCAATATGTACAACTTTATTCTTCCTCTCATCAATATAAAATGTTCTCACCACCTCTACATATAATGTTGAAACATCCCCTCGGGCCCTAAAAGAATCTTCTTGAAAGTGGATGTGGAAAGTTTTATTTATCATTTCATATCTCAATTTTCACCAGTCAAAACTGCAGAAGCAGATTCCTCCCACACAATCAGATTCAACCCTGAAAATTTATGATTGTTTTTATTGTTGACGTGTTCCTTTTTTCATAGTTTCTGAATCTATTATGAATCAGCTTCCCTAACTTTGAATGCAGTTTCCTCTCTATAACAAAAGCCTATGGCAAGAAAAGCTAAAGGGTAAACTATGTTAAGAAAATATGAGCGGGGAATAGTGTATTCTCAAACAACAATTCTACCTAGTTCACTCAACACAATGGACTTTGCCCACAAACTACTTTGCCTTTTTATTTATAAGAGGCGGTTCACTTACTACAATGTCAGATCATAATAGACAACATAAAAATATCTGATTAGTTAACACGCTTATTAGACTGCCTACAACAAATAACTGTACTCTGTATCTAAGGGAGTCTATAGCCTTCTATATTTTTATTTAACTGCACTCTGTATCTAAGGGAGTCTATAGCCTTAAACTAGAAAACAATCTTTAATAAAAAATATGACTATGTAAAAAACACAACTTGCCTATTGAAATATAATGAAGCGATTAGAAACAAAAACTAGAGTTATAGTCAGATTAGAAGCATACTCATAAAGTAAATGGATTCTTCTATATTTTTATGATTAAAAATGAAATAACTATTTCTTGTAGGCATTGATTACACTAAAAGGATTGTATTTGTGTGAACTTAATTCTGATTGACATTTACGTTTACTCTTTGTGAAACTATATTTGTAGGATGTGAAAATGTCCCAAGATGACCAAGATGGGACTTATAAGTCGCCTTTACTTCTGTGATGCACTTTGCAAGATTCCCTCTCCAGATGTTTATTGTCAGCACAAAGAGACTTCCATTTTGTAGCTCTTCTTCAATATTCTATTCTGAACTCGCCCATAATTTTAGTCGTTGTGTTCACCATCTCCATATTGGAAGGGAAGCGGAACAGATTTGAATGCTCTGTATTTCCCAACATTGTTGAGGTGTTCGTTTTCTAACCTGCTCAAGAGATGAGATAAAATATGCGTTTCATTGTTAAATGTTCCAAGTCAAAAGCCGTATCATCTAGCAGAGAAAATTTAAGTAAATAGAAGACGTGATTGCAGACCTGAAGAAATTCCATATCCCACGACGGACAATCTCTAAACAAGCAAAAATAGTAACTGTGACTTTGTAGTGTAAACCTGGTATCTGAAATCTCAGTACAGATTGCATCCAAGCAAACCTCAAGAACACATTTACAATCTGAAGCTTCCAAAGTTAGTCATGCGCTATAACTTGAGTTTGAAAAATCATAACTGCTTTGCTACTAAACCCAAAGCAAATGTCCATATACAAAACTTTCTTCAAGCAATCAAATGAAGCGCAGAATGAAATATCTACCTAATTGAAGAAAATTACAATTAAAAAAATAACAGCCAAAATATGTTATAATTAATGCTTGTAAATTGTAATGTTAGGTTACATGCCTTCCAACTTCAGCCGATCTAAAATAGGATAATAAATAAATTCTCAAGTAAACCCACCAACCGTTAGTTCAATAGCTTAGTAGAAAGCTAACATTTACCGAAACTCATGATTATTTTCTTCATTTTGAGCTGGTGACACTCAGGCTCAAACTTTGGCCATATTTTTGCTGCGATAAGGGGGTGGTTGAGACGGAGCGACACTTCTTCATGGAATGCACAGCTTATGAAGACATTCGTAAACAGTATGCAAATAGTTTGTGTATGGACGATATGCAGCAGTTATTCGAGGAGGATAAGATCAATCAGGCGGCTAGTCTTCTTGTCAAAATCAATAGTAGGAGATCTGATTTAGAAAAGAGCATGAAAGAAAATTAAGTTTGTTTCTTGGTCCCATAGACTGTTTAGTCTCGTGGACGTCATTAAAATCTTTCATTCATTCATTCATTCAAGATTACAACATCGGCCGCTAAGAGAGTTTCCCTAATTCAACCACATTTTGCCACCCCTAGAAAGTGTTTATGCGAAGGTTGCATCTGACGTGCAGGCAATCCGGCCGACTTGGGGAATTTGCAAAATTCACAGACAACAGGGGTTTAATACACCTTCCTGCCTGCGAGTAATAAAAGCTCATGCTGTCACTAATGTGTACTTATGACAGATTAGAAACTCTGATTTGATAATACGCTTTTAGTTATATCAAAACCTTGGGAGCCCTCAAAGAAGAAAAGGAATTTTTCTATTTATATGAGCACCATTCAACAAAACTTAGGATGTAATTAATAAGTTTTTTCCAGTCCTTCTGAATGCATATCCCTAGGTTGTCGCGTTAGGCTTTGCTAGGTAACAGTTTTCCTCGTTACTAAAATTGCTTAGCAGCGCTTGTGTATGCTTTGTAGATCCTGCATTGCCTTCTTTCTGTTTCTTTTTTAACCTGAATGTTAAATGTTTTGAGCAAAACTAAATAATTTGTAATTAAAATATCATAATGCCTTGGGGGCTAACCAACAAAAACATAGCTGCGCAAAAATGAACCTTACATCAGATCATAATCTCTATGATGTTTCTAGCAAGCGTTAGACAACTAGATTAAAAAGTAACTCTCTTAAACTCGTCTTTGACGAACCTATATGAAAAGGGCCAAATAAAATTATGAAGTTGGCCGTCAAGATAAAATACTATAAGTGAACAAAATATGAATACTCAGGATGATCATCAAAAAACAAAAAAGAATACTCAGGATGCCAAATATTATTTCTAATCTCGAAGAGAATAGATTGCGGCTTTTGAAATCTCATTATTTTTCCTTCCACACTTGATGCAAGGAGATGGGCTTATGGGCTCTCGTTTAGAGGAAAGGTCGACTATTCTTGTTTAGATCGGGAATTTCAAGTCTCTATGTAAAGTGAAGTTTTTATTCAATATTTGTAATTAATACTCATAGTTGCCTATTCTCTATGAAAAGCTCTCTCATTGGTTCCGTATCCATGGTTAAGTTTATAACTATGATATCGGGCTTTAACAGAACCCTGGCCCAGACTGGGTATGAATCTCTGTTTAGATCTAGTTTCAACCAGGTCCTGCCCAGAGCCAGCAGATTTGTCCTGACTCCTGAGTAAATGGGGACAAACCTACAGAACCCAAGGAGAACCTTCCAAGATCAAAAAGGATATTTAAAAATTAAATGAAACAAACAAAAAAAACATTTTTTAAAGAAAATTAAATATGTACTAACCCTAAAAATGACTTTTCACTAAAAACACACGGAAGAAAAGCATAAATACATTTCTACCTCCCTTTCTTCACATCACATTATTCAAGGCTGCAAGTGTTCTGCGTTTAATCATCATGCTCTCACAATTCCTACGCTTCAAGTAGTGTTAAATTGGTGCTAGAAGATCAAAGAGCTTGCATCAAGATATATCTTCGTAAGGTAAGGTTAATTGTCCGCATTCACAAGATAAGCCTCCGGATAATACATACTTATTCAGATCGGATTCGGTACGCCCAAAATTCGGCCAGGATTCGAAAATGGCACTGTGGATACGTTTCAGATTCGTGGCTTCACTGCGGATTCGTCCAGGATACGGCGCGACGAATCTGAGCAGAATCCGCGAAGTTTTTTCACGTCAAAACGCCCAGTCCGCATAAAAACGTGTTTTTTTAATCATTTTTTATTATTAAAAACGGAATCCGCGAAGTTGATATAGATTCAAACGGCAACGCAGAGGACTACAAACTGACTTTCAAAAACTTAATGTGTTTCGAAAACAATGAACTGAAGAAAAAGTATGAACCCAATAAACAAATATGATACTGCAATGTATTAAAGATTTATTAACATGAGTAATTGAGAAAAAAGGTAGCAATCTCCTATGAGAGATGTGAAGCCACAACAGTCTAATTTTTACACTTGATATAAGCAGGAAACGAAAAGTTATAAAATAGAAAATGAAAAAAGTAACCGATAATTTAAAGAGCTGTGTGACAGCTGTTCCACATGAAATGAAAATGATCCAACACAATATGGAATTCATCAAAACCCAATATTTCAGTTTCTAAAATTTTCATTATTTTTGATAAAGTTTGCATTTTGAATTTTTAAGGCGCTTCAGAAAGTCTCTCAAAAAATCTAACATCCTGAAATGGTGAGGAATTACTTACAGAAAACTCTGAACTTTCTGATGAATCCTAGTAATGTGATTGTGTCATATGGGAAGACGCCCTGAACTTCTGGCTGGATCAATCATCCCCTGTAGAAAGCAAACGGCCCCATTGCTTCTAGTTTTACTTTATGTCATCTGATAAACATAAGAGCTCAGCACTGAACTAGGTGATTCTCTTCCACTTAAGTGAGTAATCCATTCAAATTCAGGATTACCAATTGTGAAGTTTTCTGAGTACAAATGCCAACAAGCCAATATGCAGAACTGTTATGGTTGCACTTCCTACATAATTCACATGGATTAAGATTCTAGCACTGACTAGATTTTGAATTCCTTGACCAATTGTATCTCAATTTCTCTAACAGCGTGAAAGTGATTCCTTCTGTAGTGTTTTTCAAAACTACAAAATGAATTTGACAGAAAATCAAAGTTTTTGAAAAATGTATCTTAGTTTCTTTACCATGGTGATGTATTTTTGCTATGTTATTAGACTATTAATATGGTGGTGTATTCTGAACTTAATTACTGCTGCAAATATGTATATATTTCTGATTTTATGTGTTTGTAAGCACACTAAAGCCGTACCTAACTAAACCAACCTAATTTTTTTTATTTAATCCCAGATGATTCCTCTTAACTCTCCAAAACGAATCGGTAACTTAGTTAATTGTCAATGTTTATATAAGTTTTTTTATAATTTTTCACGAAACACACAAGAGATTTCAAAAAATAAAGGTTTATTATTATTTTTAATCTCTTATTATCTATTTCAACAATTAACGACAGTCCAAGGTTACAGTACTTTTTCTTCATTTATTTGGTTATTTGTTTTGTATTAATAATAGTAAGGACAACAGGTTATACATGACTTTCAGTTCTGAGTTTTAGTAGCTGTAACAGCAAATACAAAATATTTGTTTATTTTAAAATGTGCAGATATAATTATAGTCTAGAATGGCTGCTTCTTCGTCATGTGTTTGTTATAGCTTTGTGGGTTAAAAGTTTTCTAGGTTTTTCAAATTTGACAAGTTTTCATCGAATTGGCAACACAACAATGATTGAGCGGCTTGTTTAAGGTCATCTTTTCCACTGTCACAAGTGCCAAAACAAGTATAGGAACACCTCAATTTAGGTCAAATCCCACTTGTGTGTGATTGCTAGCCAAGAAATCAGGTTTTTTAGTGGGCCAACCAAAAATGGGTTGTCAAAGGGACAAACTCTTGCTCATATTAAAAAGCAAGAGGAGACAACACGTGCAACTAAGAAATCCAAAATCAGATTTGCATTCTTTGGAGAAGAACATATTCCATGAGCCACCTACGAGGCCATCCTTGAGTACTCCAATAGCAACTCCTTGTCACATCCCCACGTCAGGCCCTTTCAGACTAGACATTACATGAATAAAATATTAATAAAATTAAAATAATGAAAATAAATTAATCAACAAGACAAGGAGAGGACAAGTTGAATGACCTCCTGCAATTCGCATTAACCAGGGATGGCGTCGGGAAGGAGCACTGTAATGCCATTATGAGGAATGGTATCTCCCTCTCAGCATTTGTAAAGTGTGCAGGAAGGGATAAGGGAGGAAACAATATGTGATCTCGTGGAATACTGTGAAGGAGAGCTGGCAAATAGGCTATGGACGTCCAGCAAAGGAGGAGATTTTTGTTAGTCCGGGGCGGGGTTTGAATGTGAGTGTAGAGTAGGATAGGGGAGCCTTTATCATGTAAAGGGAAAGAGGAGAATGATGCACAGGAAGGAGATGAAGGACACATAGGTGAGCAGAGAAAAGAGGAAGTCGTTGCAACTGCTTAGGGGATATGTATGCAAAAAAATATGGGAGCATGGAGAAAGCGCAGAGGTTGGATGAAATCCATCAACAAAAAATTGTTCTCATGGAATACCACGATTGCAGGATATGCACAAAATCGCTTGGGTGAAAAGGTTTAAAATCTTTCAAGCAAATACAATTGGCAGCTGTAAAGTTAGATGCTACCACCTTTGTTGCCATCCTCCCTGCCTATACTGAAATGAGAGTTTTTGAACAGGTTGTGGGTGCCATAAACTAGAAAAGATAGAGGAAAATCAGTAGCTCATTTGGGGCTGATTTCTTGTGAGGAAAGAAGCAGTGACCTTTCACCCATGGCCTTGCTCAACTTAGATTACAAGATCTCAGCCTGTTCAAAGCTGACGGCCTCACAAAAGCAAATTCAAATGTTGTGTGTTCTGTTTGAAGGAATTAGAGAGAACCACCATGTGCTTGCATTTCCTCCATTGACACTATGTCTCTAGGGGATGCACATTATGTTCGAGTAGACTAATTAGGTTTGGAGGTACTGTTGTTGGCACTGTCATAGTGAATAGGAATGTGCCTAAGCTATATCATTTTTGGAGCTGAATGCAGCTTTTAGTGCCTACATCCAAAATATCTTCAGCATCATTACTGCAGTTAATAACCCAATCAATGAGTGGCTTATCTTCTTAACTTAAAAATCTTGAAAGCCATACCATAAGAGTTTCTATTCTTTAAATTGAACCTCCTTGTGGAAGATGGAACAACAATAGGGTTCTGTATCAGCTGTTAAAAGTCACTGGTAAGATTTTATTGCTTGGTTCTTTTGGTAAGACATAGTTTTCATTTGCCTTCTATCTAAAAGATAATGCTTTGAAGGAAAATAAAATACTTAAGTTATCTGTCTGCAAGCTAAATATTTGGGTGTGGTAGGCTTGTTTAGGTGAATGAAGAATAAGGAAAAACTCTAATGGGAGCAGTGAATTAGTTTAATTATATCAATGAGCTTGATTTTGTGAGGCCTTGGGTTTGTGAAAACCGTTTTAGTTATTTGTGAATCTATGGTAAGCTTGTTTATAGGTTTTCCAAAAGTTGTTCTTTTTTTTTTTAAGAGGGGTAAAAATTTATTGAATCAAGAAGAAGTACAAGGCAAGGGCATCACATAGCCTTATCAAGCTCCACCAAATGATCCAACTGATGAAACAAATCCGGGGGTAAAGAGCAAGTTCTTGTATTGATTTGGGAAGCATTGAACAAGTTTCAACTCATGTTTACAGTTAACCATTTACTTGTGTGCATCCAATTGTAATTGCTCCTATGTGTTCATAACACTACATTTTTACTCCTTAATCTTAATGATGAATCTTGTCCTAGACGTCCTAGATATAACCATATATTATGGCTAGGGGATTGTCTCCTTGAAATCTATATTTCTAGTAAGGAGGAAGGAACCCTATATCCTAGAACAAGCCAATATATTTAATAAGAAGGCATGGTATACTCAGATCCAATACTTTTATGAATGTACGCTTTAGAACCATAGATACTTAATCTTATAGAAGCATATTGTGGTGCAACCTCACTTGGACCCATGTTGTGGCTATTACATACTTGATGCATGGTGACAATAGCTGACTGCTATTTTATAGTGGCGTGCACCCTTTGTTGGTGTCCTACTCTTATATTAGTTAGGATTGCCTAGAAACTTTGTACCTAGGTATGTTTAGATCTCCATGCCTGGAGAGATATATCTTGGATAGTAGTATTATTAACAAATCCAAGCTAATTCTTATTCTCTAGTGTAAGACAATCTTAATGTGTATAGAACCTTGGTGGGTTTGCAATGAGGAATTAATATTAGTTTGCTAAGGTTCAATTAAATCCCCTCGGGTGGAAAATCGTATTACCCTTATTTAATAATTAGACAAGGGGTTTTCTATGTAGGAATTCCGGGTGTATGTTCCTTGAGAGAGACTTGTGAGAACTACATGCAACTTCAATCTTGTTTGGAAATGGTTATGTAGGCAATCCTTGGGCAAAGGATGCCCTTGTGACACAAGTTTGTAGGGGAGGGTTTAGGGGATAACTCTAGAGTTTGGGATTGTTCCTAAACTTGACTTATCTTACTCCTTAGTATGCTTCACCTTGAAACTAAGAATTGCATCTGATGGTTGTGAACTCACCTACATATTAATATGTACTCTCTATATAGGTATGAGACAATGAAAGACACCTTATTGTCATCAAGCCTATCTACTCTAAGGCAGGTTGTTTGGCTTTCCAAGATCTACTCCAACCTTAGATGAACTTGTAGAGTCATTGTCGTGGTTGTCTTGAGACGAATAAGGGAGAATGCCTCTAAACTAAAACAATCAATGTTTGGGCATTAAGCCCCATGGCTTGGTGTCTCAAGTCCATGATATGTATGTTGGCGTAACAACTAGCACCTTTGGAGTAAGAGTTGGTACGGACAGCTATGCACACTACGCAATGAGTGCTCTTCAAATTAGGAGGGGAAGCTCCCTCGTTGTGCTTGAAAAAAGTTCTTTGAAAAGGAAAGTAAACTAAAACTATATCCTGTCTTTTTGTCTCAGCTGTAAGAGGTACAAGGCTTTCTCGAAAACTATATACATTGTAGCTAAGTATTTTCTGGTTTCACAGATTACTAACTACAACTAGGCTAATTACTTAAAATCTATCCAGTTTCCTCAGGAAAATAGAGCATGAGGAAATGGAGCAAGGATGACTATCTGACAATAAAGAAGTATAGATTCTCAACTTGAAGGCAAGGTGGCACATCTATCAGCTCAATCTAAACAAGTTTATTTGGAAACAACAATATACGATAAACTAAGTACAAATTCTCAACTTGAAGGCAAGGTGGCACAACTATCAGCTCAATCTGAATAAGTTTATTATTCACACACATCGCACGATAACCAAGTACAAATTCTGAACTTGAAGTCAAGGTGGCACATCTATTAGCTCAATCTGGACAAGTTTATTGAACACAAAACAGATTTGATCTAACTAAGGAAAGAATTCACCATTATAATTGCATGAAACCCAAGTGGCGTAACAATTCATCATAATAACAAAAACGCATGAACAGATACATAACGAGCAATATTGAAGGCAAGGTAGGCACAGAATATATTTCTCTCTTGTGCAAAAGTTATGTACAAATGAGCAAAAACTCTTATTTATAGACATCAAAAGGTGTAGGGAACCCTAAAATCACCTTGAGTCAACTACAGTCTTGCAATGCATGCAAGATTTATTGCTAAACCCTAATAAAGGAAACTATACAGTTAACTGGAAAACTACCATCAGTTAACCGAAACATCTAATCTAAAAATGGACAACTGTGTACGCATGCACGTCCTTATTGAAAGCATGTTAACTGGTACACTACCATCAGTTAACGTAAACCCTAAATATGACTCCAAGTGAATAAAGCTAATCTCAGAATAGATATGCATGAGAAAAGATAGCGAGTTAACTTGAGAAGGTAACGCCAAGTTTAACTCCTGTGTATAATGTCTATTCCGAGAGGTGGGAACTGAAGTCTACTGATCGTGATCTCGAGCAACCAATCCCTCAACAAGATTGTTAACTACATCACTATCTGGAGCTCTGATACTCTGTCGAAGAATGCTATGCCTGCGCAGCATGTCCTCACCAGCTGTGATCTGGGACTGAAGTTCACCCCTACTCCTTGTTGCTTCATCGAACAACGCTGACATGACTGTAAGCTGATTAATCTTACAGCCAATGGTCTCCCCACTGAAAATAGTATGAGTGAGTGCAATGAGCTCTGAGTGTACATCGGTAAGCTCAACATACACACCACCCTCAATCTGATATCGACACGGTAAGCAAGATACTAAGGTCCTCACAAACCGGAGTGCACTAGTAACGTGCTCTCTACTCTTAGCCAACCCTGATGCCATAGTCTCCTCTATCTTTGCCTTGAAAACCAACTGTGTTTTCCAAGAGTAGATAGCTTCTCTATCTTCTGCATCTATGACTGATTCATATGCCATATTCAGGTGAGCAATCATAATCTCATCCCGGGGTCTGTTAATTGCCATGTCTCGCTCCTCATCCTGGAGATGTAGACAGAGCTCTCGTGCATTGTATCGCAACTGATATAACTCTATAAGCATAGAATGGCCTCTAGCAACGAACTCCTCCTCCCACTCATCCAAATGCTTGTCATATGCAACTAAATGATTAAGTTGACCTTGTTCTGCTGGAGGCTCAAGCATCGTCGGGAGTGTGGCAATGACATCTGACCTGTGTACAAGGCTAGAAATGTACTGACGAAGTTGTCTGATTTCAGCCTTGAGGGTTGCCTTATCCTCTCCGTCTTTTAGCATTCTATCCCTGGCACTGTCTGTAGCAACCTGTAAGAGATCAACCTGAGTCTGGCGTGTGCTACGACCAAGGTTGACTGTGATAACCTCAAAGTCCTGAGATTCCAACTCGTCCAAGCTCTTCCCCTGTGGAGGTATAGCAGTGTCGACGACGATCTCGATATCGGTATTCCTCTCCACGTGGACCATGTTCTTGATCCTCTTGTCTGGCACATCCTGGTAAACCTGATCAAAATCTGAATGATTAAGGACATAGGATGGCTGCCTCCTCTTCCTTCCCAGTTGGGTCTCAATCCAAGACTGATCACGGCTAATGCTACTGGAAGGGTTTGTACTAGCAACAGGAGGCTGTGACGAGAGTGAATATGTAGAAGAACCACTGCGAGATGGGGAGACTAAATCCAATTCAATGCGAATTGGTGCTGGCGACTGCTCCGGAACTGGTGTAGGAACTTGAGGCTGAACCTTAGGCACTAGTGGACTCTGAACTGGCCTTTGAACTGGCTCTGTGATGGGTTGTTTGTCAAGCTCTTTATGTGTATCAGTGGCAAGTGCCTTGCCTTTTGAATTGTTTGGTGCTTGACCTTTCTTAGGAGGGTTACTCCTTTTCTTCTGTTTAGGTTTTGACGAGGAAGGTAGTGAAGGTTCACCACTGGCGGCTCTACTCTATGCGCACTTACCCTCCTGATCTTCTTGCTGTTGAGGTAAAGTATACTATTTTGAATAACTCTACTTGACCTCTCCTTTACTGTTGCGTACTCCTTGGCGTACCAATCAACTATTGGCAGCGGCTGTGTGTCAACTTGCTCTCTGAAAAACTAAGGAAGAACTTCTCCCTCATCATCTGATAAACCTCCCACATCTTCTGATAAGAAAACAAAAATCTGTGAGAGAGAGAAGCGGCCATAGCTACGTCTGCGAACCTCAAAGTCATCCGCGCAATTTGCCCAATAGTCCTCCATAGAAGGCTCATGATATGCGCGTCCAGCAAAGCGAGTTGTGTAATGACCCCAAAGATCATAGGCACGAGCCTCAACAAGATACTTGAGATGATATTTCCCGAGTTCCTGTCCTGCAACTTTGGCATCAACTACCATCTTGCACCAATACATTCCAAACTGAAAAGGAAAATTGGCAGCTGGTCTATGCTTGTAGCGTAAAAGATGATGAACATCATGCAACTGCCTCAGGAACTCCATAAAGACTGTCTTATCCGAAGGATAATGTGGAAGCATAGCTGGATTTCCCTGTAAATCCATATACTTTCGGATGTAGGTGTATATGCGAGGGCCCCGAATACACCAATCCGTAGCTGTCATAAACTGCTCTAACGGCGCGGGAATCTGAATGTGCAACTCCGGTCCAAATTTCTGCTTTGTATAAGTCAAGAAGCCTCGTGAACACGCTTGAAATGACGTTCAACCTTAGTGAACTCAAGCTGATCATAATAGTGATAGACTTTCTAAACACTGAGAATGCCCACGGTGTTTAGTCCTCGGAATTGACCCTGATAAGCAATCAAGTACACAAGATAAGAACACATGTGAAACTCATGAGCAACTAAAGCAGGTGATCTCTGCTTGTGGATAACTTCCGTGAAGGATGCCAGATCATAATGCTCCTTGAGGATATGATCACGATAATGATGTAATACATCCAAGGCTGGGGAAAACATTTACTGCGTGATTGACACGAGACGCGGATTCAAGTGTAATTAGAAATTGAGCGCTCATCCCTGCGTACTCACCGACCCACATTGTTTGGCAATTTGTTCTTAGCTTGCTTTAACCATCTTCTGCCATTTTATTGGAACTTGTCCATCGACATTGAATGCATGCTGCTTTTCTCCATAGAAATAACTAGATTGTTAGGATGGTAGGTAGCCGCCAAAACTTCCATAGCGTCAAAGGAAGCGGGATTGCAAATAACCTAGATCCGTGACACTTCTATCTCACCATTAGCATAGTTGTAATGCTTAATACAAGACATTCTGAACTCAACACAATGAAGCGGAGATAAATGAGCCGGCCTCCAATAACGGTTGTGAATGTTTGAATAGATTGAATCTCGATCTTAAGCGGATCTAGGACTACTTTTTGGCAACACCTTATGAAGGTTGTCTCAAGCTGTCACGATGAAGTCATGGTAGGTGATTTGGTCTTATTATTCGGTAGGTGTCTTTGCATTACGAAAAACCTTTGTTATTTGTGAACTGTTATGTAACGACAAGATTTTTGGAAAGCTAAAAATAGCCTGCTGAGGCTAAAAATAGCCTTTTGAAGAGTTATTTTCGGGCGAAAAATTTGAGATATGGGTTTTGTCCAGAAAAAGATTCTAAGACAACCCAGAATGTCAGAAATGCAAAAATCTATCTTCTACTCGACCATGCAAAGAGATTTTAGTTGGGAAAATTAGAAACTCGAGAATGAATGCTTTGGAGTGAAAAAATCCTGAAAAATCAAACGCACGAATTTAATTCGAGGAAGCTATATAGAAATGATCCAGATGTTCAGACTTGCCAAATTCTGTCAACTTTAGGAACATGCGAATTGTATTTTGAGAGAAATTTAAGAATCAAAGAGGAGAAAGACGTTTTTTCTATGTTCTTTCTTCTATGAAAATCGCCCCTGTTTTTCAAACTCGCTGATAATTGTGAACTTGAACTTGCAAAAAGAATTTGTTTGATGAAATCACCCTTGGAAATTGATGATGAATTCGCCCAACCTGCAAAAACTCGCCTTTGCTTTGAAGAAATACAAATTTCTTAAGCTGTGTGAATGATTAATGATGGCACCATGCTTAAATAAAGAGAATTCGCACCATATTGTTTACTACAAGATTTAAAACCTAGACTAAAATAGAAGGCATCTGATTGGACCCCCTCCAGTTACACTGACACTGTCTTGAAGTTCAAAACTTAAATAATAATAAAATATTCATTATGCAATAGCACAAAGAGGTGCCAATTTTAGAAAATCGCCATTTAATGCTTAAATATGCAAAAATAAATATTAAATATTATTTAAAATCAGTTGACAAACCAAGTAAAGCACTTGGATTCACCGGCGAACTTCACTGATTTCAAAAAAGTCCTCATTTGACCTCATAGGCATCCATTTGCTCAAGATATCACGTTTTTTATTAACTTCCTACTTTGTAGCTGACTACAAAGTTACAACTGGCCATTTTCGACATTGATTCCTGGGTGACCAGATGATGCTGAGACTGAGCAAGTGTATTCATTACGAAGCCTACAGAGCAAGGAAGAAATGTCTGTTGGGAATCATCACTGCAAAATCCATCATTTAACACCTCAAAGAGTTAAGCGCCCTTGATTAAATTGATTTTCAGGTACCAGACTTGACCATTTCTCCAAAATGCCATCTGACGCTTCAAACGGCTGCTGACAATGAACGGTGAACCCTGCTGACTGGCTAACAAGCTCACTGCATGACTAAAGGTATTCTGCATCCAACAAATATACGCACGACATCTGAAAAGTGCATTAAGGACCCCTAAAGTAAAAGCGCCCTTGGCTTGAAAAGGCACGAACACCATTTTGACTAAAGTGCAACTCTCAACCAAATGCCCTACTTTGTCCTCTGATATTTGGAGCTGGGATGGTCTGATTCAAGCACCGTTTCTCTCGATGCGTAGCCAAGACATACGAGAGATGTCTCTAGAGGCGACGAAGCAAGAAAACTGCTTCTAAGACCCCAAATAGAAAGGCGCCTTTCCCAAGATTGAATAGATGACCAGACTTAGATATTTTCTGAGTTGTCTTCGTTTTATAGTATTTCCTCAAAGACCTCGCACGTACGAGCGTTTGCCAAATCCAGAAGGCTAACAGCTGGGCTCGTTGAATAGATGAAGTAATTGCGCTCAAGTCTCATGAAGACTTCAAAAGTGAACAATTCCATCTGACGGGCCTGAAGGCTAGGCGCCCCTGGCCTACAGAAATACAATGATATTTATATGTTTCTCCACCCGCTAAATTACGTGCCTGGTAGAATCTCTGCCACGATCTTTCAGAATGTCAGATTAACAGGCAAGTTGGTGCATCGCGAAGCCAGACTAGAGTAGCACAAATGTCAGGAAGACCTCGTCTGCAAAGTCAACCATCTCAAGGGTCAATTTGAAGGGCGCCCCTGAGCTACAGGGGCGCATTTCACCATGAATGCTTCCTGTGATATGAACTCTCTTCGTAATCTCATCTTCTGACGCCAACTGCCAGAGCTCTGGGACTCGGATGATTGCATTCGATAGCTCGTCGGACAGGTAGACTAGTCGTGAAAAGATCAAATGCATCAACCATGAGGAATACCAAGATCTAAACCTCCATTAAGAAGTGCGCCCTTGAGCTATAGGGGCGCAAAAGCTGAAAGAAACAGGCTTCTACAAACTGCAACCTCTGGAATCTTCAACTTCTGATGTCTGTAACCGGAGTTACGAGTCTCGGATAGCCTCGCAGGATATCTCATCGGATAGGAAGACTAATTCTGAAGAGATTGATTGTATTCATGAGCATTTATCACAAAATTTAGGCCTTGAAAAAGAAGGGCGCCCCTAGGCTATAGGGGCGCAATTTTGCTTTTCCTTGAGAAATCTTCAAAAATTGACCACAGAAATCATCATTATAGCCACTAAAATGACCATTTAGAAGTATAAGTATTGTCGTGAAATGCTCCTCCACCTTGAAATGCTTCGCTTTGAGTCTCTGATTCAGGTTCTGATCAATGGATACTACCTTTGACTGAAAAAACGCTGACAAAACTCCATGCTTGATATTGCCCAAAAACTGTATTTGACATCATTTTAGCAAGGTTTAGGCTATTTTATGCAAAATGCCTTGATGAAGCAAAAAATTTGGTTTGGGTACAACAATATACATAAGGTTAGTTAGCCCCTATGCATTAGGGAGGTGTAATATCCCCTTTTTCAAATAGGATTTGACAATAAATAATAATAAAATTAAAATATAAAAGAAAAGTTAAATAAAATATAATATAATTAAAATTTAATTAAGTTTAATGAATAGTCAAAAGGCATGAAATAAAGAGTTGTGACTCCCTCAAACATGAGATATAAAAGGGAGAAGAGTTTATTTGAAAAAAAAAGAGGAGGGAGCATGAATCAAGGAGGGATTAATGGAAGAAGACAAGAATGGGAAGAAAATAAGGAAGTGACTCTTTCAAAGGGTAGAAATTATTAAGGGTTGTACTCTTTCAAAGGGTGGTAATTGTGAAAGGTTGTGACACTTCCAAAGGGAAGGCATGATGAATAGGTGTGACTTCTCCCTTACATTGGAAGATATAAAGGGGAGAAGGTTTCATTTGAAGAGGACATGCAAAAGAGATCAATTTGGAAAAATAATTTATTATTCTCAGAAAGGCAGCAATGAAGGGTGGTAACTCAATTCTTATGAAAAGTGGTGACTCTTTCACCAATAAAGTATAAAGGAGAAATCATTCCAAGCATTCAAGGATCACTTATCAATCATCACTCACCAATGCATCAAATCAACACTCATGAATCCATCAAATCTATCACCAATTATCAAATCAAGCAAACAATCAATCAGCAAATCATCATCATAAATTATCAATTCATTCAATCAATCAAACATACAAACATTCATCATTCAAACATCAACTATTCAAGCATCAACCATTCTAGCCTCGAATCTTTCAAATATCAATCATTAAGGCAACAATCATTCAAATATCAATCACTAATACATTAGTCATCCAAGACATCAATAAGCAATTGAAAGAATTCAAAATCAAATTGAAGAATAATTTTAGAATATAAATTAAGAGCAGCCATATATATATATATATAAACTTTTGATAGGAAGATGCAGCAGTACTGGTTCCCTCATCAAGTACGCCAACCCCAAGATGGATGTGCCATGACCTGGGGCCAAGGGGCCGAATAACTTGAAGGCTCATTCCGTGCCCTTGGGCATGATTGAGGAGGACGGGCTCTTGGCATCCTATAATGCTTTCCCACTGAATGCTTAATATAGTTGGCTGTTGGAAATTAGCTATGAAATGGATCCAAATGTATTTAGGATATGGTGTTTTCAATAGGGATTATCTATGATCCCTCATACCTTGCCATGGTTACTTGGTAACTGTCATCCCTAATAAGCACTAGTATATCAAGTACGCCAATTATATTCTAAAATTAAGAACGTACTTGATGAGGGAACCAGTACTGCTGCATCTTATCAAAAAATTCACATTGATTCCAACATGGTTGCAATAACTTAATTTCTACAATATATATATGGATGTTCTTAATTTATATTCTAAAATTATTCTTCAATTTGATTTTGATTTCTTTCAATTGCTTACTGATGTCTTGGATGATTAATGTATTAGTGATTGTTATTTAAATAATTGTTGTTTTAATGATTGATATTTGAATGATTCGAGGCTAGAATGGTTGATGCTTGAATAGTTGATGTTTGTATGTTTGATTGATTGAATGAATTGATAATTTATGATGATGATTTGTTGATTGATTGTTTGCTTGATTTGATGGATTCATGAGTGATGATTTGATCATTGGTGAGTGATGATTGATAAGTGATCCTCATAGTTGCCGGGAGACGCATCTCCCCCCTCCGAGATGCGTCTTGGAGACAGAGACGCGTCTCCGAAACCGCACTAGTACCCAGAGACGCGATTTCGAGTTCGGAAACTTTTCTGAAGTCTCCCGCCGTCTCCCACGTCTCCTTATCCAAAAAATCGCGTCTCCCGCGAAGTCTCCGTCAAGTCCCACGCGTTTTAAAGGTAAAACTATGTTAAAAATACATCAAGCACGGATTTTAAAGTTTTAGCCGTCATTTAGCACGCCACTGAGGAGCTTGTAGAGGCCGACGATAGAGAAAAGAGAGGAATCGAAGTCTAATGAATACACAGTAAGTGGTTTTTTCATTTTCGTTTTTGAATCTTTCAATTTTCGTTTTATTAATTTATTCAGTATTTTTGTCATTTGGTATACCGTATTTTGATTTTCATTTATTTGCAATGTTGACATTGTTGTATTTAGAATATCACCCGTAATCTCCACAAGGGCATTGCCCACAGTTTAAAATGCGTGGCATACCGATTTTAAGCGAACAACCTCTACTAATGGGCTCTGTGTCGATAAAGATATAACTGATATTGATCACCCGTAATCTCCACAAGGCCAACAATCTCCACAAGGGCATTGCCCCTATTTAAAATCGTGGCCACGATTTTAAACAAGGGCAATGCCCTTGTGGAGATTACTGGTGATCAATATCAGTTATCGATCACCATTCACCAGTAATCTCCAC
>VDFB02101211.1:0-18338 GCA_007258455.2 Sequoia sempervirens | reverse complement strand
AGGAACAAATTAGAAAAAGGAAAATAAATAACCATAAAAAATGAGAGAAAACATAAACAAATCATAAAAAATGCAACTAAATATAATAGTGAATGAGCAAAAATATATGACCACTTAAATAGCAACAACTTAAGATACAAGGAATAAGAGCAAAGATGAATAAATAATAATATTTTGAAAATAAACTATAAAACTATAAGATTAGAAAAAATAAAAATAGGTCAATTTTGCAATCAATTTTCAAATTTACCATGCACAATTAGATTAAAGATTTCAATTTTGTTTAATAAAATAAATTTAAAATTATTTAGATATTCAAAAACATAAAGAACACCATTAAAATTCTAGTTTTACTTATTGATTTTTCAATTATCATATATAGTTTAAGTAATTGTTATTTATATATTTTTTTCTATCAATTTTTTAATTTTTTGACAATTTCAAAATCATAAAAAACAACTCTTTATTAACTATTTTAAAATATAATCTAATTTATTATTTAACAATTAAAAATTAATTTTGACTAATAAAATAATAAATCTTATTTTTTAATAAATGTAATGTAAAATTACTCTAAGCATGAAACAAAATAATATTTTTCATTTTTAGTTTGATCGTGGATTAATTACAAATATTTCATTCAATTATATTCTTCCTAGATATGTTTTGTAATTAAAATTGAATTAGAAAAAAAAGACTTGTAGAGATATACAATCAACATATTTTTAGGTTTCCAACTTTATTCACCAATTATCATTTATTTAATGTAGTTTTATATGTTAATGTTTAATTAAAATACACATTGAAATATGAACATAATAACTTCTAATCATTTTAAATATTTAAAAATTGAAAATTTGACATCATTTTACAAATTATATGACTTATCTTATAAAAAAGATATTTAATCATTTTAACTTAGCAAAAAAATTTACTAGCTTTTCCAAAAAATTATATTGTAAAATTAATAATTTATTAATAAATAAAATTATTTAAAATAAATACTTATAAAAAAAATTAAATATAGACATAAAACACATTGTATTATTTATATTTTTATAATTATTTAAAAAATAATAATTAATCATTACTCATTTGAAAACAACATAAACAACTATTTCAAACATACAAATTTCATGATTTTATTAAAAATAAATAATATATTTATTTATAATAAGCGTGCAAGAGCGTGCAGGATGGAGTTTGCGTTAGGGTGAATTTACATTATACTGCAAGTGGTGAGAAAAAACAACGGGAAATTTAGGCGAAATTGATCAACTTGGTAGAGGTTGGCGGTGGAGGACAGCAGACTTGGGCCCACTTGCTCGGCAGCCTACGAACGGGCGTTAAAATCAAAACTTCCTGGGCACAGCGGCTGACAGTTCTACCGTACGAGTCTATGGCGTTAAAATCAAAACTTCCTGGGCACAGATGCTGACAGTTCTACCATACGAGTCTATGGCGATGGATGTGCCGATGGATGCCAGCCCCCTTACCATGTCGTTTTGGGGGCTGGATAGCCTTTGCCCCATGACTTCGATAATACCATTAAATTTCCATAAATCATCCAATTCCTTAAAAATGGAGATTCACGAAGTTTCTTGTCGTACGTCAAAGGTTGTCGTTACATACTGAGCATCCTCTACCTGGAAGTACACAAGATGACAGTCCGCATTCTTTCGATTTGAGAGCTGCCATGATTTTGTTTCATTATACGACTATCGATCTTCAAAAGATTTTATTCCTCGGAGGTAGTGCTGTGACAAATTAACATTCAACATATTCGACGCTGCCAGGTGTAAAAGTACACTTTAAGGATATGGCGCTGCTGAAACTTCCGTCCATCCGGGAAGGTACGGGGTGCAACTCCAGCTTTTCCACAATTGAATTTCATCTTTTCAATCATCTCCCGCATTCACAAATTGATTTAAATAAGCCTTTCATGGTCGTGAAGCGCAAAGAAGAAAGCCAGAAGAGCGGAGTCAGTTATCTTGTCTGTGGAGAAAGAAGCAGCCGAAGCTTTTAATTTTCTTTCTTCGCTCTATTATCTCCTCACTCTTAGCAATGGCCAAGTATTTTTTTCCTTCATGCTCTTGCTTCTCATCCTCTTCAACTCCTCAGGATGTTGCTGGGCCTTCCACCTCAAAGCTTCCACAACCTTCCACTACCACAGAGACTGATTTTATGAGTTTTCTACATAGAGTCAATGATATTAGCCAGGTTAACGATCTGATTCATTTTATCGAGAAGCTGTTAAATAACAAAGTAAGTTATTTTGGTTTAGAGACATTAGATTTCAACAGTCTATTATGATAAGAGTGCTGTTTTTTGGATTTAACTGTGTGCAGTTTATTTCGATTTTTGAAACTAACATTTCTGCAGTGCAACAATTTTGAACGTATCATTTGTTTCAAATTTTTTATAATCTATATTTTGACTTATTGTTTTTAGATTGTGTGTGATTTTTTTTTCAAAATTTTGGAACACATTATGTGATTCATTAATTATCAAGATGTTAGAGAGTTTAAAAAAAAGAAAGATAAAACCATGAAATGTGATCCAAAATGATGAAGAAAAAAATCACACACAATTAAATTCAAAAACAGGAAATCTAATATCATTAATCTACACTTTACCTTCCAGTTTAGACCTACCATGTTATATTAACTTTATCTAGCAAACTTAGGTACCTGGTTTATCAGGTTACTGCCAACCAGACACTCGTTTGATGTTTAAGGCAGCTTTCTTCATTGGAATGCTTTTTTTATTTACTTGTATATTTAAGCTATTACCTTCTCTTAAACTGTATTTCTATGTATCTTATAACTATTTTAAAATTTTGCATTCCTGTGTTTTAGTTTCATTATAAGCTTTATACTGAACATAGCTTGCCACTCCACTTCACCCTGAATAATAGGTGTCTTGTGTTCTCACATGCAGTCAGACAAGAAAGATGAAGAAGCATCAATAAGTCCTTATATCAAGGATGGCCAAACATTGCTGGAAACAGTAGAAAAACACATTGACAGACTTCATGACAAGGTTAAATTTGCATCTGAGAACTATAAATTTTTAATGAATTTTTAATGGGTGGTGAAGTATTTATTAATTATGGGATGGATTAACTCTAAACATTCTTTATTTACTTCAAATTATAAGAGATGTGAATTTACATATTAATGGAACTACTTATATTGTTTGTTTGTGCAGCAAGATTTCAAGAATACAGTAAGTGTAGAGACAGAGAAAGTAGTTATGAATTTTCTCAAGGGTGCTGGGAAAATTCATTGGTTGCTAGCAGCATTTTCTGTGGTGGGATTCGCATTAGAAAGATATAGTCAGATGTCCAAAAACTATCGAGAGTGTTTTGAACTTCTCAAAGACATGTTTAATCTTGCAAAGCATATTGTGCGGTTGAATGATCAAATGCCAGAGCAGAAGCATAAACTAAACGAGGCAGTCCAATGCATTGTGGTGGGATGTGCCATGTGTGTTTCCCAATCAACAAGGACAGATTTTTTTAGGTTAGTTCAATTATCTATTTAATTTTATTTGAAAGTCATGTTTAGTTTCTGCAAAATATGAACAATTCAATTTTACTCTAGTTGAAATGGTTAGCACTTTCACGATGTTTTATAACTTATTGTCCAAGTTATAATATAATTATTTGAAATAAAATATTTAATTAAGAATCAAAGAATATTGTTTTATAATGATTTTAATTTTGTTTTATAAAGAATCTTTATATTTTAAACAATATATAAATAAAGATAAGATAGTGACAAATCTTTATCATTGGAATATACTTGATAGAAATTGTTTAAAATTGCATGTACTTTGAAACTTAATAGTGATAGATTTTTGTTATTTTTGTGTGTGTTGTTGTGGGTTTTTTGGACTAACTTGATAGTGGTAGATTTGTGTTATTTTTGTATGTGTTGTAGTGACTTTTTTGGGCTAGCCCTCTTATAACCTCTTGATTGTGTGTAATAGACCCTCATCCAAACTGCAAGCAAATCAAGAGTTGAACCCATGATCTGAGGTACCTAAAACTGCAACTGAGACCAAGTGAATTAATCCTAATGATAGTGTGTTTTGTAATGTTAATTAGGGAAGGTTCACCTTTGTAACATGTATTGCACTAAGGATAAAATGATTATAATCTCATCTTGTATCCTTTATTCATAATCATTGATCTTGATAAATTTTTGTTGAATAGTAGATCCAAAAAACTTAAAATACAAACAATACAAGAATAAAAAATCCGAAAACTAAGTTAAACAAATGTTTGTTGACTGCCACATAGACCAGTTTCCATTTCCACTTTCTCCTTTCTCTTTCTTGTCTATTCAAAACCTGCTTTTATCCACAGGCTTCTCCACGAATTTTTAGAAGACTCTGTTTCCTAATTGCTTTTGGCAAGGGTATTGACAGTGCACCCCTTTCCTTACTATGTTCACAAAAATTGGTAGTTCATTTTCCCCTCAAATTGGATATTTCTTATTTAATTTAATGCAGTTTATATGCCTTCCACAGTTCATTATCAAATTGGGGTCTTAAATTCCTTAAGATTCAGGTATTGATGCTCATGCCTTTAATCAAGCCCATTACTATTGGAGCTGTCATTCTGTTGGGTTGATTGAAGTAACATCTGTTTGCATTCTTTTATTACCTATAGTCTGCACAGGAATCACAAGGTGCCAAAGCACCCTGTTTCACATAATAAAGTAATTATAGTTTCCGAGATAAGAATTGCTATGAGGTAATATTAAAATCTTAGATTAGGATGTAAAATTTATGGTCTATTTTTGAATGTCAAATTTAATTTTTGAATTCTTTGAAGGTTTCTTACTGCTTCCGTGAATGCTGAGAGTTTGCAAGATTTCTGAGATAAAATAAATCGCTTATATGCCGATCTCACATTGTTGGCTGTAACTGAGATAGAAAGCAGACAACCAAAGATTGCTCCCCAGTCTCAAGAGTTTTATGCATACCAAGAGCGAGGTAAGGCCATCCTTCAAAAGGTATTTTTATTTTATCATCTCTTTCTTGTTATATTGACCAAATCCTAACACAGTCTTGCTGCAAAACTTACAGTTGGAATCCAGAGCGGACTGGAAAGTGTAATTCAACTCCTTGATTTGAATGCACAGGATGAATTACCGATTGCTGTGGTTGTGTACGGTCTTGGGGGAATTGGGAAAACTACACTCACGGATGTTGTTTATGCACGGATTGACCTCAAAACTTATAAACATTGTAGAATTCATATGGATCAAAATTGTAACAAGAAAGATCTTAAAGTCCTCCAGCAGCAAATTTTGTATGGACTGTTCCAACAGAATGTGGAATTGACAGACTGTGACCAAGGTCGAGGAATGATTTGGTCGCTTTGCAAAAAGCATCCCAATCAGGCCTTATTTCTCTACATTGACAACGGTCTAAAAAATACAGATCTCAAGCAACTTCTGCCTGAAGACTTGGGCAGTTGCCTTCCACCCAGAAGCAGAATACTTGTCACTACTCGAAACCTACACGAGACAGACATATTCAATGCTAGGAATATTCAACGCCAACAATATTGTGTGAGTTCTCTTCCACAGACACAGGCCAGAAAGATTTTGTTAAAGAAAGCTACCGATTACAATGATGAAAAGAATATTCACGACCTCCTTGAGCTGTGTGGTGGTGTTCCGCTTCTGCTAGAAATAGCTGGTTCACAACTGGCCATAAGTAGGAGAAATACTATTAATATAGTATTAGAATTGCTTAGAGAAGGGGAGAAGGTTGAAGAGGAAGATATCAGTGACCGTATGATTGATTTTGTATACCACAGATTATTACCACCTATGAAAGAGGCTTTTCTAGATATCACATCCTTCTTTCATGATTGGCCAACTAAAAAAGTGGCCTACATAGTTGGAGAGGAGGAATTCAGAGCTCTAGAAGATGCTTCATTCATCAAGACATCTGAAATGGGTACAGTAACTGTTCATGACATAGTTCGAGCAAGAGGAAAAAAGATGTCAGAGCAAAATAGAATCACAGATACCCAGACTTTATTAAAATGTTTGAAAGATGAAGAGGTATGTCATGCTTACCACATCTGTTCTCAATATTATGAAAATACTTTTTTTATTCACAGTCATAATGAAATGTATGATTCATTTTCGTGCAGAAACTCAAGAATTTAAAAGGCATCCTTTTAAATGAAGAATATGAGCAACCTCCAATCGAAATAAATGAAAATCATCTAAATTGTATGAGTAATTCCTTAAGAGTGCTATCTTATGAAGGATCGCAAATAATATTCAAGGAGAAATGTCATAAGCCATTTAAACAGCTCAGAAACCTTGCAATTCCTAGTAATGTTCCTGATTTACCAATGGAGTTTGAGAAACTTGGGCGTCTTGCCAGGTATAGAGGTCCATTCACGCAAGACATGAGTTTCTATGAGGTAAGATCTGTCTCTTTAGACCATATTTGTCTTTCAATTAGCTTTCATCAGATTGTATAATGACACTTAATCCTTGTTCATAATTTTGTGCAAATATGTAGCTTCCTCCATCCTTGCTCGCTTTCCACATTATAGGTTCTTCTGAGAATGGATTTGCAAATTCTAAAATTCCTTCCAATGTCACTCCGGCTTCCTCGGTTGTAAAATTAGGCTTTTCTGATTTGGAAAATATGCAAAGGTTACCAGATGGAGTGGATAAGCTATCAAAGTTAGATGAACTATATTTAATTGATTGCCATCAGTTGAGAGAACTTCCTTCCAAATTGGGGGATCTCACCAATCTAACAAGGTTGTGGTTGTATCAGTGCCATGAATTGAAAGAGTTGCCTTCAGACTTTGGGAAACTTAGGAATTTGACATCATTACATTTAAGCGGCTGCTCTACATTATGTGTATTGCCTTCCAGCTTTGGGCATCTCTCTAACCTAAAATGTTTGCACTTAGATTATTGTTCAAGTTTGAAAAAGTTGCCTTCAAACTTTGGGAAACTCAAAAACTTGGAAGAGTTAGATTTGAGCCACTGTTTTGGGTTAGAAGAATGGCCATCAAGCTTCCAAGGTCTCACAAATATGAAGAAGATGGTTTTGATAGGTTGTTCCATGAAGTTAAAAGAATCATTACCTCATAATATTAGAAGTTGTTCTATCATATTTGATTAAATATTATTTTCAATGATTTACCCTTCAATTGTTATTTTTCAGAGGGTTTTCTAATTTTTTATAAAATTTGTAATAGCACATGGAAGGTTTGTAATTTTTAGATGGCTTCCTATTTTTTATTAATATTAATTTTTAGTATATTTAATTTATTTTAAAATTTACATTTACTTGTTCTTTTAGTTTAATTAACACTCATTTTAAATTACAAATTTGTAAGTTTTTCAAATAATACTTTATTATTATGAAAGAAAAATATTTCTTTACAATGTAAATCTATGTCAATATAATAAATGCATATAAATGAAGTATAAATGAATTTAGATTAATTTAAAGAAGTTGGGAAAGGAAAATGTGGAATCAGAGTTATTTTTGAAAACTAAATGTGAAGGAAATGTATACTTAGATTTTGATACAAGGATGGAATATGAATGTTTATGACTTCAAGAAGCATATTGTCACAATATAGAAAATTAATGACCTCCACATATAAGCTATTTTCAAAATTTGTACAAATTTGAAACTTTATGTGGGTCAATCCCATAGTTCAAGATTAATCTTGTGCAAAAAATATGATCTCTTTAGTATAATTCTAACTTTGTTGAATGAATGTAGGTTGTTGTGATTCTTGTTCTTTGTCGACATGGTGGGATTGACAATATTTAAAAATTCCTTGGGATAAATTGTTGAATTGCAAGGGTTCATGCTCTCTTTAATCACCCTCCTTGAAAGACTAACTTTGCAACCTTGTCTATCAGTAGATTGCGAGTAAGCAATGTCCTAAACGTGAATGTGAATTTTGATGCAAGTAGTGTTCCAAATCAAGATGTTCCTAGGAATGCTTAAAATGTTTGAATCATCTAGGATGATTCTTAGATGTATTTTAGCTTTCAAATTAATGATTTTAAATACTAAAACATAATGAATAATTTCCCAAATATGTATCAAGTTGGCTCCCAAAGTCTAATGGAAAGGGGTGGGATTTGGTAATTTATTTGAATTTTGGGATATATCCACATTATATGGTAGTGCAAACTAGCATGTTATTGTCAAAACCAAAATATTTTGGCAGAATAACAACAACATTTGGGCCATAAGAGTTGAACAATTAAATCCCTTGCAAGTTTATAAAAAAAAAAGTGTGTAAAACAAAAGACAAGAAGGGATGAACACAATAGATGGATGAAGTATCTCACAATTAGATGTACATTTAATTAGTGGTGAAGGAAAACAACCTACCACCTAGATTAATGGTGAAGGAGTCTACAAATATGCATGTAATCCCACTAATCTAAATTTGGTGGCATGCAACCTCCATGCAACTCTAAGTGAAAGAGAATACCTCAACAAGCTTAAATCCAAATATAGGAGTAATCCAGATGAAGTATATGCATAAGAATAGTCTACACTAACATGCTCCCTTAACCATAGGTTAGGTGGGCACAATAAAATCAGATCCCAACAATTAGGCCTAATGAGGTACCAAAATCCAATGCAATCTCTCATAAAGCAAAGAAAGTGAGAAAAGCCAAAGGGAAAATAATCCTCCTCACAAAAGAGAGAAAAAAGAAGAGGAATAGAAAGCCCTGGCCTTTGACCTCCCCCCTCTACCCCTCTCCCTGCCACCACCAAGATGATGATGCTACTGAAGTAGACTACACCCCAAAGAGAGCTCACTTTCTCTTAACAATAGGTTTGGTGAAAATGTCACCAGCCTACTTTTAAGACTAGAAAAATACTAAGTTGGGGTAAGTGTTAAGAAATAATGCATCATAACCCAAAATCTTAATCCATTTCCTACATAACCCCATGAGAGATAAACATGCATGCAAGAAACCATAATCCATAGATCAAATAGACAAGCCACAAGATAAAACAAGATGTACCCTAGGAAAACCCTCAAGAGGGAAAAACCCAATCTCCAAAAGCATCCATACTTCATCTATTATTCAACAATAAAGCATACAAGAGTTACAATGAATACCTCTGAAGTATCAAAAATTTCCAATGCATCCTCATGTGTCCAAGCATGAATCCACACATCCCATGCCATGCTTCACATATGCACTCCTCAAAAAGACTCAATAATGACAACCCACTCACCCAACCTACCTTAACCACTAAACAAGTGCTTTCTTTTAGAGATTCAAGATCATACAAATACAACCAAGTGGTAAGATAAAACCATGTGAACAAAAAACCACTAATCCCTTATTTAATATTGGGTACTAAGTTTTTACTTTTTTAAATATTTCCCCAATATTAAATTATTATCACATGTCTCACATATAATAATACAATGTTACAAACAACATAAAGTGGTCCCCAAATAATTACCTAGTGTGATTAACCACACCACCTAGGTGCATCACAACTAAATAATTATTTAAATACAATATTAAATAATATAACATTTTATCCAATGGTGTACAAAACCATATCCCAACATTCTCCCACTTGTTGTATATATTGCATAAGGGATCAATCAATGAAATACATCATCATATCCATACATGAAGCCACATGAATATCCATCATGCTCTCGTGCTCCATCAATATACCTACAATAAAACCAAGTTCAACCACCATATCAAGCAAGAACTCTCATTCTCCAATGTGCCACCTATGGAAGAAAAGGAACATGCCAAGGTGAAGATGCACCAATCTAAGAACACAAGCATCAAATCCAAGTAATAACAAAGGCTCCAAATAAGGTGTTGTCAAGTAAAAACCCACATGATCAGAAATAACATCCACAACACATGCTAATACATCCAACCATCCATACGTCCTAGGTATCAACAATATCAATAAACTCATGCCAACAACATATGCAACCCATAAACTGCAATCAAGCTCCCTATATCAAACCTATCAATGAAGAACATACATATTTAGGAACTCCCATTGCATAGGTAATGTCAAAGCATATCATCTACCAATCAACACTATATCAAGGTGTAATAAATAATCAACAATGAAGTACTAAGAACAATAAAAATGATCCACACATGCAACCCAAATAACTACATACTCTCTCACAATATGTTGCCACCGTCCTCCCAAATCATATGAACATGAATCTCTAGGAAGGAACCAAATAATAAAGAGATAAAACCTATAAACCAAAACATGCCCTATGAACACCTCAAAGTGCAAAGCTATGTCAAGTATGATCTCCTAGCAACCCCAAATGAGAAGCCTCAACAATAACCAAAGCAACTTTCAATCTCTTAGATCAAACAACATATGAATAAATGCTAACATTGATGTAAGCCGCCCTAACCAAGAAGATAAAACTCAAAGTAACCATTCCCAAAACTAAAAAATCAGTCCATTAACCATCTCCTAAAATCCTCATCAATGAATCATAACATAAACTCAAATGCATAAGTAGATAACCATGCTAAACATCTCTCAAAATGAATCCTTCAGAACTAACTATCCATATCTCAAGATCCATATCTATGCAAGACAAAGCAATATAAACTCATGCTAAACAATCCTCATATGAGTCTCCAAAACTAAATCACAATGAATCAACTCATTCCCATGATAAATCAAAGCACAAAACATAACACATATGAAAGAAATAATGGGAAAATACCTCTCAAATGATAAACCATCAAGTAGAACAAGAGTGGGGAATGAGAATGATCCTCCAGGATAACCAAGTCATCATGAATCACTCCAAGAACAATCTCCTCTATGGTCCATCATGAACTAACATCCATATCCAGGTGAAGGCTCTTCTATCTTCCTGTTGAAACCTCCAAAGAGTAATGGCCTGAAGAAAATGTCTCTAGTCACAAGAGAACTCCAACCTCACCCACGTCTCCAAGTATCCATGAGAACCTATAACCAATCAATACATGCCAAAATCCAAATGCAACATAACACCATCATTAAGTAATCAAGCAAATGATCATGTACTCAATACAAAGAGAACCACCAAGATCAATGCCAAAGCTCCAACCATAGAAGCAAGAACCTATCATGACATCATGATCTAATCATCTCCTCCTAAAAGATCACATACACCAATGCCATCTTGATTTCAAGAGAACCCATATCATGCCAAAACTCTAAGCTATCATCAAGAGTAAACCATGGCATAATATCAAACACACTCTAAACCAAGAAACCACATCTCCAATCACATGAAGATAGCCATCTCCTCCATGAAGATCATCCAGATCCACACACACTCAATTGGAATCCCAACAACTCTATAGAACAAGTGAAATCAAGATCTCCAAACCAAGAAGATACATACAACCACCATCAAACCATCATAAACCAATCCAACACCACCAAGTCATCACTGTTAAAAGCTCCCACTGAAAGTGTATAAATAATGCATGTACCAAGCTATCATGACATCATGATCAAACTACATGCTACAAGTCCCATCAACTAACTAATCAGTTACTCTAACCATCCATCCTCTCATCCCAAAGCATCATACCAATGCACAAATGACCATAGACAAGGCCAACTAACAAAGTCTATAAAAACAATGAATCAAACCTGGTGGATATAGACTGTCCACATCCAAGTCATACCACTACAATCAATAGGCTAGACAAACCTACCAATCACATAACTCATAGATCCCAAACACTGAGACATGCAAACTCATCATCACATTAGTAACCCGCAAACCAAGATATCAAAGAAGATAATCATGTAAACATCAAGACTCAAACACCAAATCAACCACATATTTTATTTACCAAACATTTCTACAAATGAGTAACCATAGTCAAGGAACCATACAAGCATCTAGGAGATAGAAACAACCTCCTAATACCAAACCATAACACCACCAAACAACCACATATATGATCACATAATGCCAATGCATAAATGTACTTGCATACCCATGACACCATAACCATAGCCATCGATGTACCTACACTCAACTATGACCCATGTGAGATTCAAAGTCTCCACTCATGTCAATTCATGTCCTCAAAACCGAAGACAACTTGTGTACCTATCACCATAAAAGTGCAACTCTAAATCCCCTTGTAAACCTATACCAAGAAGGACCAAACTGATAATTGGTTGTACCATCATAATTATCATATTTAAAAACATGTACTCCCTCAAGGTTTTGCCTCTTGACTCCACTATTACAGAAACATCAATATATGATTTAAGAAACAACTAAAAATTGCTTATAAATGACTAAACATGGTCACGTCACCATTAGTAATTTATTGCCAGTCATTTATAACACGTCCAGATTGATGACTAAACCATTTTTAGTCATTTATTGGTTGTTTTGATTGATCGATTTGGTAGTATATTTAGTCATTAATTTTGTCATTTTTTATTTACTGATATATTTAGTCATTAATTTAGTCATTGATTGTTGTTAACTAGTCACTTATTTAGTCATTTTTATTCACTAATTTATGTCCATTGGTAGTGTATTTAGTCATTAATTTTAATCATCATTTTGATCAATTTGGTAGTTTATTTAAAAAAAATTCATTGATTTTTATCAATTGGTAGTATATTGATACATTGTTTATTAATTGTATAATCATTATATTTATTCATATATTTAGTCATATTTATTCACTAATTTATGTCAATTGGTAGTATATTTAGTCAATTGGTAGTTTATTTAATTATTTTTGTTCATTGATTTCTGCCTAAAGTGTTGGAAATGCGACAATGCTTTTGAGGTTTAAACATAAAACATAGAAAAACATAATCAATCTTTCATTTGCAAATAATGAAACATATATTAAGAAGGAAAAAAACTAAAATTTTATTGAAAAATGTGTCTTTGCTTTGAAAAATGTGTTACAAAGTGTGTTTCTCAGTGTTGTGACTAAGAAAACTGAGTTACAATGCCTTTTTTGGCTTATAAAGCTCTAAAATAGATTAAAAAAACACTAAGATCCCTGAACAACACATTCAAACTATTGCATAAAGCAGTGGGCCAAGCTGTCTAACAACTAGTACATGATAAACAACAACTATGTCATTTTTTTCAAATATTTTAGTGGCCACCGTGTGAAGGTCCCTTCTTTCTCTTTTAGACAAATAGCTCCATCTATTTTGTCTTCATAAGCAAGGGGTATGTTACTTGTGACCTTTAAAATATTTACATTTGCATCTCCTATTCCTTTCAATTTGACTCCATGTACAATAGATAGTGAGTGAATCTACCCAATTCCCACAACAACACCATCAAACGGATCCAACACCCCAACTTTATCCCCTTCTTGGAGTTTATCAATACATTTCTGCAAAAACAAAAAAAAATACACATTATATTGAGATATAAAACATTTGATAAATATTTTTAAGAAAGTAGAAAATAACGGTAGGAAACTTGAAACCATGCACCTAAAAAAGTTGTTGCATTAAAATTTTTAATGCAGTAGCTTTGATCTATGGATATTTTAATGCAGCTTTGATAGGAAACAAAGATAATAAATTTTCACTCCAGTGAGAGATACTATAACATATCTATGATGGAGTGTACTATTGTCATAAGACCTTCAACAATGCCAAATTTATCATTAATCACCTGAAAAGGAAAAAAAGATTTTAAAATTATGTCCAGAACACTAAATTTTATTCTCAAGTAAAAATATAGTGTTTTCATGCGTAAACATTAAATACATATGAAATTGTATGATTCAAGTATTTAACATATTCTTACAAACCTTAGCCAAAGGAGCCAGGTAGTTAGTGGTACAACTGGCATTTGAAACAATGTTCAAATCAGATTTGTACTCATCCTCATTAACCCCAACAACAAACATTGGGGAATCCTAGATGGGAGCTAAAATGACTACTTTCTTAGCACCTTCCTGAGAATGACCAACAAGAAGAAAAAATTTACTATTTCCTGCTAAAGTAAAGAGTCACTTAAAAATAATTAGTTAAGTTCAACACTCTTGCATCAATACAAAGAAAATTATTTTAAAACTTATTATTAGAGATAACAATTTCATTAACATCCAAGGTATAGCCTGTGGGATCTATGAAACATCAAAATGAAATTATATGAATTGAACCATAATGTCTACACATGAACTGCTGCTAACTTTAAGATAATCTAGAATCACATTCCTAATTCTAGAACAACATTAATGTAACTAACTAGTTGCTTGAAAAAAATATCCAATACCTTATATAATAAAAGTATTAGAGACATGATATTTCCATGGTCCATTACTGTGCAATTTTTTTGTATCAGCAAATCACTTTTTGTGATCCAATCATCAAGATGAAGAAACCCATCTACCAAAAGGATCCCGGAATGATCCAAAATGCTGATACGAAAACACACTTGCACATAGTCTTCTACCAAAAGCTTGCTAATTCAAAATTATTATAGGTCAAAAATGACATACCTTCAAGTGTGCAACTGCTTTCTCTTTATCAGTAAAGACTCTTGTTGATTCAACTACATACTCTGCACCAACCTCACCCCAAGGAATTTCTTTTGGATTTCTAAAGAATTGAATTGGATTAGACATGTATATAAATATGCATAACAACACATCAAATAAAAGGAAAAAACTCTGACCCCTGTAAACAATTTTCTCATGAAATATCTCATGGAAGCTTATCATTGGACATTTAAAATGACTTACCTACAACCAAATAAAACTACATGTGTCACCAAAAAGTAAAGTTTTTTCATCCTTGACCTTCAGTTCATTTTTCTTCCACTGGCCATGGACACTATCATATTGGAACATATAGGTCTGAATGTAACATAAACAAAGAAAAAAATGATGAGTACTCACAAAATTTGATTATGCCAGTAGTCAGTAAATGAAATATATAAAGTCTCATAATAAAATTCTTCATTATGGAAACTGCAAATCCTTTTAGGAAAAAAATTATCAAAAGAAAATGATCAAAATTTTCCAAAAAATATCTCTATCCTTTACAAAGCTATGATAATGTCCACAAATTCACAGGTGCATTTTTAATTGGTGTGCATATTGTCTACATATAGGCCCTTGTAAGGCTCTCTAAAAGATGGATTAGTTCACACCCACAATTAGTTTGGGTTTCCTATGCAAAACATTTTGGCAATAGTTACGTATGTTAATTAGATCAGATTCATACCCGTACACAAATCTCAACTACAATGGTTGTCATTTTGAAGGAGTTTGCATTATTTGTATAAAAAGGTTCTAATTTATAATTATGTCTAACATACTTGAACAAAGACATTTCCTAGAAATATCCATAGATCAAAGTTGTTGCATTAAAATATTTTTTTATTAATGTTGATCGATAATATTTGTTTTGAAGTCCTTTATTTTCCATACTCGGGCTATGGTTTTGAAGAAATGTTACACTTTTTAGTCTACATCAAATTTTACTTGCTTGTCAGATACTAAAAATTAGCCAAATAAATGGAAAAGGGGGGCCATGGTAAATCTAGATTGACCAAAGATGTGAGTTGTAACATTTTTGGAGACTGATTTAATTACTAAAATGCTTGATGCTGAGATTATTGAGAGAAGAGTTGATCCTAGTTGTACCATTACTCTATAGATGAGCAAAAGAAGGTAATTTACACAATTTATTAACAATGGAAGATGTAAAATATTGTAGTGTCCCCTTTTTTATTTGAGTAGCAACACTGAGTTTGTCAATAGTTAGATGGGAGAGAATTGATTTAGTTCATGTTGGCAATTAGAAAGGACGAGTCTTTCAGTTGGAACTGGGGGATTGAGTCTTCTTGTTGAGGTGGATTGGTCTACCATTTAGGTAGTTGAATTAATTAAAATAAGGATGTTGCATTCATAACTTTATGTACCTATAATTATTCTCAGCAAAAATAGGTAGTGATGGGTCAGTTAGCTATTGTTTGGTTACAATAGATGAGCATGCAAATTTAAGAGAGTATCATTTGGTATACATGCCTCTTTTTCCAAAACAAAACCAACTCTCAAAATAAATCATGGGTTGAATAAAAAGTATTCAATACCCTCAATTTCAAGCACAAATTCTACAAAAGGATCATGAAAGAACAAAGTAGCTCAAAGTAACAAAGCCACAGTATTTACAATGTCTAACTTTTACTGTTGAAAACTCATTACACCTACGCCCTTGAAATCGAATGTCGAGATATATGTAAGAGGTAATTGTCTATACTTGTGGCACTTAAAGATGAAAGAAAAATATTGTCTTACTAGCGCATCAATAAAGGTACTGAAAATAATGAATTTGTTTTGTTGACTCGGTTGGATTTTGACTAGATAGACTATGAAAAGGTTGTTGAGAAAATTAATATTATAATTTTTCTAGAAAGATAAAGAAAATATTAAATATAATGGTATGATGGACAATAACAACTTGTAACCAGAATTTTCCACCATTTCTTACAAAAGATTAAATAACTTCTAGTTGACATGAGACATTTACCACAACATGAGGTCTTTTGGTCAATGTTATTGCATGTGCTATCATGTCAATACCCCCAAAAACCTAGTATAATTAATCCATATTAGTGCCAAGATAATGCCCATAATGATCTAGAACTAGCTTACAAAAAGAGATTTTAGGTGGTGCATCAAAACAACATTTAATACAAAAAGAAAAATTTATCATATAGATCAATATTACAATAATGAAAGACAGTCCTCAAAAATTTCAATAAACTTTCAATCAAAATATAAAGTTACCATTATTTTGTAGTCCATGTTGAACTCGACAACAATGCCATTTATTATGCTAATTGAAAGAATTCAACAATAATACATGTGATTTGGTCACATTATCCCTTAAAATAAAACTTCAAGTGGTGTGTTTATTTCAATTATACATCAATATATATTATACATAATTTTACCATTTGGACAAAAAAGAAAAACTCAACAATAGAAAGACTGAAAAAATACATAGAAATCATTTACTAAAATTTAAACATGTGAATATATATCTAACTTTAGAAAGTTCTCTTCACATAAAGCATAATAGAAAAAGTGAAAATCAATCAAGTTCCAAATTTTTATCTATGTGCTTCTAATGTGCTCATTAAATTCAAAAACAGAAAATCTAATATCATTAATCTACACTTTAGACCTGCCATGTTATATTAACTTTATATAGCAAACTTAGGTACCTAGTTTATCAGGTTACTGCCAACCAGACACTCGTTTGATGTTTAAGGCAACTTTCTTGAGTGGAATGCTTTTTTTATTTACTTGATATCCATACTCTATCCCCTTTGAATTTGTATATTTAAGACATTACCTTCTCTTAAACTGTATTTCTATTTATCTTATAATTATTTTAAAATTTTGCATTCCTGTGTTTTAGTTTCATTATAAGCTTTATATTGAACATAGCTTGCCACTCTACCTCACCCTGAATAATAAGTGTCTTGTGTTCTCACATGCAGTCAGACGAGAAAGATGAAGAAGCAAAAATAAGTCCTTATATCAAGGATGGCCAAACATTGCTGGAAATAGTAGAAAAACACATTGACAGACTTCATGACAAGGTTAAATTTGCATCTGAGAGCTATAAATTTTTAATGGGTGGTGAAGTATTTATTAATTATGGGATGGATTAACTCTAAACATTCTTTATTTACTTCAAATTATAAGAGATGTGAATTTACATATTAATGGAACTACTTACATTGTTTGTTTGTGCAGCAAGATTTCAAGAATACAGTAAGTGTAGAGACATAGAAAGTAGTTATGAATTTTCTCAAGGGTGCTGGGAAAATTCATTGGTTGCTAGCAACATTTTTTGTGGTGGGATTCGCATTAGAAAGATATAGTCAGATGTCCAAAAACTATAGAGAGTGTTTTGAACTTCTCAAAGACATGTTTAATCTTGCAAAGCATATTGTGTAGTTGAATGATCAAATGCTAGAGCAGAAGCATAAACTAAACGAGGCAGTCCAATGCATTGTGGTGGGATGCACCATGTGTGTTTCCCAATCAACAAGGATAGATTCTTTTAGGTTAGTTAAATTATCTATTTAATCTTATTTGAAAGTCATTCCTTACTATGTTCACAAAAATTGGTAGTTCATTTTCCCCTCAAATTGGATATTTCTTATTTAATTTAATGCAGTTTATATGCCTTCCATAGTTCATTATCAAATTGGGGTCTTAAATTCCTTAAGATCCAGGTATTGATGCTCATGCCTTTAA
>VDFB02101210.1:0-36797 GCA_007258455.2 Sequoia sempervirens | reverse complement strand
TTGGGAGGCTTCATGCATTATATGCTAAATGTATTTTCTTTAAAAGTTACTAAAATGTTTTCAACAAAAGTACTTTGTGTGATGTGTTGCCCCAGTGCCCTTCACATTATGTATGGATGGCTATCTCCACTCCTTTGCTGTAGTATATTTCTTGAAAGCACTTGGATTTGGGATTTCTCCTTTCAAACAAGTTCATGTGCCTTGTTTTACAGAGAGAGCATTTATTTGTGATTGCCCTCCATCGAGCTCCTTCCTATTAGTTTGTGTTTGTCTTTATTTTTTCCCCTTTAAAATTCCAACACAAAAATACCTTTTATTGGTTTTTCTTGTTCAATGAATAAATTCTTCTTTTGATATCCATACAGAGTTCCAATTCATCACCTTTGATTCATACAATTTTGACAAGGCATTTTGATGTTTGTATATCATGTACAACTCACCTATGCTTCGCAGTAGAGACATCTAGTCACATTGATTCTAGAAAAATTATCTTATGTCACAAGTATATCATGAACACAAGCATGACCATGTGGCACTAAGAAGGTTCAAGATTTTCTGCATTTGAAATTTCTAATTATTTATACATGTTTCCAAATATTAAAGAAACCTGATCCAGGTTAGTTTGTAAAGAGATTTTCCTTTTCATTTTCCATCACTCGACAAGAGACCTTCCCCAAAGATAATTTACTTCATTAATTTAAACTTTGAAGGCCCTTGAGAGAGAAAAATCCCATGCAATGGTTGTTTCCAGAGTAATATACCTTTCAAACTTATTCAATTCAATCATCAATACAACAACCCATAAAATCCTCTACTTTCAAGTTAATCATGGTAGTACTCATATGACATACAATGAGTTTGTGTCCATTTTGAATACATCCTTGATCAATTCAAAGCTTTGTTTGATCTCGTTTCAAACTTAAGCTGTGGAGCTTCAAAACTAAGTGAGGCATGTTGGGTCCGCTTGTGGGCCAGACTAAAAGAATTCATTTTTAAAAAACTTTCATGTTCAAATTGATCTATCAAGGCCTTTTGAATGCTTGTGGAGTGAAAACACAAAATGGGTTTTCATTAAAATCTGATTTCTGACTCATTTGCAAAATGTGCAAAATTGGCAAAGTTAGCTCTAGAATTGGCTTTGAAAACTAGTCAAATGACCTCGTGAAGACATAAAAACTTCCAGACTTGCAAAAATTGGTCCAGGGAATCCAATGCAAATGACGAGTCAAAGAAATCAATTACGAGGGAAAATTTATTAACTATCAAAGTTGCTTACTTGAACTTTCTGCAATAGACAACTATTTTGAACCAATTAAAACTCAAGAGATCTCCTCGTTGCAAAAATATCAAATCAACTCCTGGCGAGCTGCCATTGGACACACTAGCTCATTTTGGCATAGTGAACACATGTGCAAAACAGCTTGGCTTGAAAAATCATTCATCTAGGGTTACTCAAGGTCGAAGTTGGCCTCTCAAAAAGGTTTATGGAAATGCAAGTGCAAAACAGGAGAAATTGCATTTGGTTTTGATCTGCTAAAAATAGAAAATCATCTCGTAAAGCTCCGAAAATTGTCACGTGAGCTCATCTTGGTATGGAGAATACAAAACAACATTCGTTTTCTCTTGATGATCAACAAGTTGCAAAATGCAAGCTCAAACGGGAGGCAACTTTGTAGAACTGAACGTTTGCAAATAGTTGAATAGTGACAAAACCCTCTAGCTTCACTTTTTGAAACCCTAACAAAACTCATCGTGGGAAGCTAAAAATTGACATGTATATTGACATAGGACACATGAGTGAGCTTGCAAATGGGTTTTTCTTAGAAATCAACAAGCACAAAATTACGACCCTCTAAAGTAGGTCATTTGAGTAGATTCATTAGGTGCACTTCTGAAAGTGCAGAGGAATTTTTTTGAAATGGGCATCTCAAATTTGCAAAATTTGACAGTGCCAATAGTGGCTCCGACTAGGAATGTATTCCCCCTATGGGTATAGCAATATTCCAGATCTCTGGGGAGTAGACCAAATACTGACTCCATCAGGTGTCCACAAACTGCTCCTTTATTCATTCTTCTTTTTCAACTTCATCTAGTGACCCCAGGCCACCAAATGAAAAGGGGAAATCAATATTTACCTCTATGAATCAAAATTCTGATGAAATAACTGATCTCCCTCAACTCGTGCTTGCCTCTGTCAAAACCACAACAACATAGGTGACTGCACCCTTGCAAACACAAGTGTCAAGTTGCCTTTGTGCAAGTGAAAACTTGCTATTTGTTCATCTTTGTTATCAAATAGCAACCAAATTAGATATTTCAAATCATTGCCACTCTCTTCATTCTCTACTTTTGTATCAAGTGGCAACATTTGGGGATGGTGATTGAGACCATATTCACTAACCCCCTCATAATGATCAAGTTGGGAGGAGATATCATGATTGAAAAACAATATGCAATCCTCTTGTGTGTTGAGCAAATATTGCTCATTCATTTCTAACTCCTCCAGCTGAACTGCATCATAGATAAGTTTGTCTTTATCCAAACACCACAACCCACACACATTGTCATGTGTTTCAAGATTCTAGAAATCAGATTTATCAACATCCAAAGTATTTTCATCTTCATTCACATCATGACATTCAACAACAATGTCAACATCCAATGCATGATAAGTGTTCTATATTTGAGGTTCACATATGATATCAGATTCATTCTTGAGATCACTATGCAAGTTTATATGGAATGTTTCAAACAAATATTCAAACAATTCAGAATTCAAGCTTGAGCCAAGAACTCCACCTTGATTCTTCATAAAATGTTTAGTATTTGAATCACTTTGAATGCTATCACTTTTAGAATTAACAAGGTCAACAAAGAAACATTTATGTGCACTATCAGCCTCATGTGCACTTTCAGCTGATAAGCACATTTTCTTATGTGTCGAAGACTCACTATTATCCGAAACTTTCCTATTAGCAATGAAGCTAGAACCTTCATTATCTTTCACATCAAAGCATTCTTCATTCAAAGGAAACATTTCCACTTGCATACCATGAAGGTGAGAGAGATCATCAAAGAAAGAACCATATTCCATCTCATATTGACTGATCTCACATCCAATGTCATTTACATCATAAGGCTACTCTACACATTGATTGAAAGGTTTTGCAATGTCACTGAATAATAAGGTTGATCCTTGATCCAAGTGACTATTGCAATGCATAACTTGATCATTCAAAACTTAATTCCTTCCTTTATCAATGTGCACCTCATCATCATTTTCATACATAACTGACATTCCTATCTCTGATTCATATAAACAATCATGAAGAGAAAAGACATAAGCAGGTTTATCAACATCTTCATCATTTTCAACATTATGTTCAGGATCAACAAATTGAACACACATATTTTTGTCCTCAAATTCTTCATCATTAACAAAATCAACATGCTCCATTGATTTCAAACATGAACTACATTCTGAGTTTGCATCAAATGTAGCTGGATCATTCACTTGTGGAGAAGTGATTTCATGAGCATTCATGTTGTTGCAATCTTCATGTGAAGAAAGTATCTCCATATCATCCTCATAAGAGAAATATCTTCAGTGTCTTGATCACTGATTTGTGATGAGATGTCATCAACATTAGCATTATCTTCATCTTCACCATTGTTACATGGATCTGAACATGTGATGATTGTGATCTGATTACAATCAACATACTCATTCAAACAACATATATCTTCATTTTCTGACATACTCTTTTCAATCTTGTGTATCATGTTCTGAGTTTCTTCATTAAGATAGCTGCTATCTTCATTTTGAGTCTCCACATTTTGTGCATAACTAAGTCAGGCTCCCTCAATGACCTTTATCCAATCAAGCACATGATCCAAACTATGAGGCTTCATCTTCTTTGGCCAAGTACTCAACCCTGACTCATAAATTTCACAAAAAATATCAATGCACACTAAATCATTAGGTCTGAAATTTGTGGGGACTTTCCTCAAGGAATCCAAAAACCTTGAGAATAGATCATGTGTTGATTCTCCTTTGAGTCTTTTCATTCTAGACAATCCTTGAATAATATATTTTTGATCAACACTGCCCAAACTTTGATGACATTTATCATGGAGCTCATTATGATCTATAGATTGTGATGATAGAGAAATAAGAGCAATGTAATTAGCATCTTGAAAAGCACTTCTATTATCTGATCCATGTGTTCTATTTGCATGAGGTGTATTGGGATGACTAGTACTTACAACCCTATGTCCTTTCATCATTAAGTATCTCAAATTATTCTCAATATTCATAGCAATCTTATATGGTTGGTGTAGGGTTGTAGGCTCTTCGTCTCTTAATAAGAAGCTCATCTTTTTCTAAAATTCTCCCAAGTACATGACCAAACATTCAACATCATTTGTTCTTATGTATTAAGGAATCTCTCTTATGATCTTTGAAAATCTAAGGTTAAAAAATGGGACTAATTCATCTTTTCCTTTCTCCATGTTCATGAACCTTTTCCTTATCAGCATAGGATCAATCCTTTCTCCAAATTGCTCTAGGAACACTACCTTAAAATCTTCCCGTGAAGGAATGGAGGAAGCTGGCATATAGGAGAACCATTCCCTTGCATCTCCTCTTAAGGATTGAACAAATAGTCTCATGATCACATCCTCATAATCAACCTCATAGTCTTCCATCACATTGTTGAATTCTTGGAGATGTCTATTTGTTGATTTAGACTTGTCACCCATGAATCTAGGCAACTTATTTTTGAATTTAGCTAGAATGTCATTTGGGTAACCACTAATGCCACTGAAATTGATGGCTCTATGTCTTCCAGTGCTGAAAATTCTTTGAAAATCTAGCTAGGACTGATCACAAACCACAGTTCCAACTAGAACCACACTAGGATCCATATATTGAAGCATTTTAGCATGCCTCTTTCGCAATTCAATTATCAACTCTAGAGTTGATAATTCATTTTCCTTATTTATATCTCTCATCATGAGCTTAGAATATTACATTGCATAATTCAAATTCAACTATGCCTTAGATGTATTTAGTGGGAAAATTTCAAAACAAGCATACTTTCAGCATGATACATAAGCTGCAAATTACAATTAAGAAGTATGCAAACTAAATATTATTGTCCTTTCCCTTTGTTAGTGCTAATCACTCAATAGGGAACCAAAGTATTTTCACAAAATGTTCAAATATGGTTTTCATACACAATTTTCTTGAAAACCAAGAGTGGAGAATACCTAAAAGTGTTGCAGTTGCTGCAAATTTTCTTCCCAATTGGAAATACTTGTAGATCTGGAACTTTTGTTCAAATCTTGAATAGGTTCTTCTGACAGAGTCACCACCTCTTTTTATAGAGGAATGAACTTCAAGCAGTATGAAGTTCTTTCAAAAATAAATCTATCTCTAAGTTCCTTCCACCAGTAGAGCACCATAGATCTTGAAATTTGTAGGTTAGTTGCAACAAATTCTTTCTCTAGGCTTGGAATCCCTCAATATTTCAACTCAATTGAGAATGGAAAACAATAATATGACTAGGTAGCTAAGAATTCTACACTTGGAGATTCAAATTTATCCCCAACAGAGTCGCCATTCTATTGGTACTCTAAATATCAACAAAATAATTGAATCCTAAAGAAAAGCCACTTATGTTCAAACTCAAAGGTTGATTTGGCCAACTGACAGGAAATGGGATTAACACACATTTCCCCTACACTTCAAGCTCTATCAAACCTAGGGAGGTGACCCTTCAACAAAATATAAAGATTTGGACACATAATTGACATGATATTGCTTAACAGATGATGCTCTCAAAAAATTATGCTCAAAAACACAAAATATCACTCAAGATTGGCTAAAACATTAAGTGAATTTCATTAACCAGCATGGAGAACAAGGTAAACATATAACTCAACATAAATAATTGAAATGGTTTTTAATTTGAAAGGTTTTGGGACCAAACTAAAAATAGCAGAAGCATAATAATTGACTAGTGCCAAAAAATGGGCTATGGAGTCATATAAAAAAGCATTTCATCCTACAATGTTGAACATGTTCTGAAGATCTTTTCAATTGTTATCAAATTTTGACAAGACCATTGAACTTTCATTTGATAATCATTTTTTACAAAATCTACGTAAAACATAACACTCCTGTCACATATGTTGAAGTAATTACACTACTCCCTGGATAATAGGCAACAATAAGCTCAACTTGTGATTTATTAAAGAAATTACACTATTCAATAAGAAGGCAACAATAGATGCAACCATTGCACATGAAAAGACTCAGATAACTTTACTATTGAATCCCAAAAGAGTAATACATCTCAGAAATGGAGGCAACTATCAGATAAACTAAAACATAGAAGCACAATTCATAATAGACACTTTCAGATTTAATGACTCAATTACATTTCTCTCAACTATACAATTCTACCCAGAGCTTCTACATAACTTGTAGAGCTTTTAGAAATTGGAACCCCAGAACTATCCCTTTGCAATCAGAGAAGAAGAGAATAAAAGGGAAACCAAAAGCAGCCCTAAGATCAATCTGATCCATAGATGTAATTTGGAAACTTAATCCATCGTTGATCAACACAATTTGCAAAGCCTCTCTCCTCTCTCCTCCAACTGAATTTGTCTCTCAAAACATCCTTTTTTGTTAGTTTCCAAGCAACATAAAATATCTCCATGTGATGAATTCCACCATTTATCAACAACAAAGAGAAAATATCTCTGCCTTATTTTCCTGTGAAAATTATTTTCTGCTCATTTGAGAATGTTGTTGTATTTTGTTTCCTAGCAAATGTTGTTTTACAACTTTAATATTTGGGCTCCAACTTTATTTTAATGCCCAACACACATTGTCCATTTACAAAGTGAATAAATTCACTTTATTTGTTACACCCATATTTCAAGTTATTCACTCCTCGTGAATAAAATATTCTACACAATAAATATTTTACTCACTGTATTAAGCACCCTGTGCATTTCACCTTTTCTCATTTAATAGATACCCCTTGTCAAATATTTCACATTTGAAATATTTCATTTTATCATTTAAAGAATATCCATTTAATGTCTTCCTCGGGCTGCCTTTATTTTTCACTTTAAATATTTGCCTTTGGTAAAGCAAATAAAACATTTAAAATATCACCCGCGCACAGAAGACCTCATTCGCTTAACAAAAGCTTTACCTGGGCCCACTACCACGTGTCATCCCTAGGCTGATCATGCGAGAAATAAACATGAGGCACATTAAAACCTACAAGCCAGCAGGGAGGTTAGAAACATTCAAGTATTTTGCTCTCAAACTATAGTCATGTCCCTATTTTTGTTCCTGTGCATATCAAAACACATCCGCTTGATGACAATTTTTCCTAGACCCACATGCTACATTGCACGATCTAGCTCATCACATAGGTTTTAAAGCCCATGCATCTTTAACCAGCGATCTGGCAAGCGATGGTGGAGATCTTGCTAGATTTGTCCTCATTTGTTTGTCATTGATCTTTCTCATCCCTTTTTGTTTCCCTAATTCCTATTTTCTTTGCTTGCACTTGTTTCTCCTTTCTTGGATGTCATTTCCATTCCTTCACTGGTTCGAAAGATACCATAAAAAACTATCTCTTTTGATGGATGCCCACAACCTTAAATGCAAATGTTTCCCCTTTGCAACTACAATTTTCTTGAAAGTTTAAAAAATATTCTTGAAAAATGCATTTTGCACATGTCCTATGAGCATGGCATGCTCTGAAGATTTTGGCACATCTAGAAACATTTCAATCTTCATTAAATTTGACTTCAAATTCGAGCCAAGGCTTCTCTAGGCACAGATCAATAGATTTACCCACACATTCAACTCACTATATTTTCTTTTAAGTTTTCTTTTGAAATATTTTTCAACACTCTATTTATGCATAGGTGGCATTGCTGGCATCCAATATTCATGCTTGGACCATTTTATTGCTAATGGCACCTTCGTTTGATGTATTTTCCTAAGGATTTATAAATTCTTTTCAATAGATGTGTTTTGTGTGTGCTCTGCCCTTTCATTCAGTCATCAGCCTTCTTGTTTTTGATTTATTTACCTTAAAGTTTCAAACAATTTATGCATAGCCCTCTTCCTTGATTCTTTCCTCCACTCAGTGTGTGCTTGATGGTTTCTAAAGGCTTGTCAACAAGTCATTTTTGATGCCTACTCTGGCGCGTGAGCTCCTCTTTCAGCGTTCAAGACCTCTATTTGCATTTTCTTGAGGGACTTTAAGGTTTTTAATAGCTCCATTTTGAATCAGCCCTGTTGCATTTGCATACATGTTTCTACTATCTTACACAAACATCTCCAGCTATGGCGTCACCTTTTGCTTAGAAATTTCAAAGCATTTTCAACATACTATTTTGTATGCTATTGTAATGGTCCTAGCATTCCTTCACAACAACAAGACCTTTTCACAACCCTCTGGCACAACCTTTGTTGTTGGGAACCTTCCTCCATGCATGCTAGATACCAAATGTATTTGCTTTGAAAGTTACTAAAATGTTTTCAACAAAAGCACTTTGTGTGATGCACTACCCTAGTGCCCTTCACATTATGTACGGATGGCTATCTCCACTCCCTTGCTATGGTATATTTCCTGAAACCACTTGTATTTGGGGTTTCTCCTTTCAAACAAGTTCATGTGCCTTTTTTTGCAGAGAGGGAATTTATTTGTGTTTTCCCTCCATCGAGCTCCTTCCTATTGGTTTGTGGTTGTCTTTATTGTTTTCCCTTTAAAATTCCAACACAAAAATACTTTGTATTGTTTTGTCTTGTTCAATGAATAAATTCTTCTTTTGATATCCATGCAGAGTTCCAATTCATCACCTCCGATTCATACAATTTTGACAAGGCATTGTGATGTTTGTATATCATGTACAACTCACCTATGCTTCACAGTAGAGACATCTAGTCACATTGATTCTAGAAACATTATCTTATGTCACAAGTATATCATGAACACAAGCATGACCATGTGGCACTAAGAAGGTTCAAGATTTTCTACATTTGAAATTTCTCATTATTTATACATGTTTCCAAATATTCAAGAAAGCTAATCCAGGTCATTTTCTAAAGAGATTTTCCTTTTCAGTTTCCATCACTGGACAAGAGACCTGCTGCAAAGATAATTGAATTCATTAATTGAAACTTTGAAGGCCCTTGAGAGAGAAAAATCCCATGCAATGGTTGTTTCCAAAATAGTATAGCTTTCAAACTTTTTTAATTCAATCATGAATACAACAACCCATAAAATCCTCTACTTTCAAGTTAATCATGGTAGTACTCATATGACATACAATGATTTTGTGTCCATTTTGAATACATCCTTGATCAATTCAAAGCTTGGTTTGATATCATTTCAAACTTAAGTTGTGGAGCTTCAAAACTAAGTGAGGCGTGTCGGGTCCCCATTTGGGCCAGACTAAAAAAAATTCATTTTTAAACAACTTTCATCCTCAAATTGATCTATCACAGCCTTCTGAATGCTTTTGGAGTGAAAACACAAAATGGGTTTTCATTAAAATCTGATTTCTGGCTCATTTGCAAAATGTGCAAAACTGGCAAAGTTAGCTCTGGAAGTGTCTTTGAAAACTAGTCAAAAGACCTTGTGTAGACAAAAAAACTCTTAGACTTGCAAACATTGGTCTAAAGAATGTAATGAAAAAGATGGATCAGAGGAAATCAGTTACGAGGAAAAGGTTATTAACTTTCAAAGTTGCTTATTCGAACTTTCTACAAAAAACAACTGTTCTGAACCAGTTTAAACTCAAGAAGATCATTTTTGCATAGTGGACACATGTGCAAAAGGACTTGGCCTTAAACATCATTCATCAAGAGTTATTCAAGGTCGAAGTTGGCCTCTCAGAAAGGTTTATGGAAATGCAAGTGCAAAACAGGAGAAATTGCATTTGGTTTTGATTTGCTAAAAATAGCAAATCAACTCGTAAGGCTTTGAAAACTAGCATCTGAGTTCATCTTGGTATGAAAAATGCATAACAACATTCATTTTCTCCTGATGATCAACAAGTTGGAAAATGCAGGCTCAAAAGGGAGGCAACTTTGTAGAACTAAACATTTGCAAACAGCTGAACAGTGACAAAACCCTCCAACTTCACTTTTTGAAACCCTAACAAAACTTATCGTGGGAAGCTGAAAATTGACATGTACAATCACATAGGACACATGAGTGTTCTTGAAAATGGGTTTTTCTTAGAAATCAATAGGCACCTAATTATGACCCTCCAAAGTAGGTCATTGAAGTAGATTTATCAGGTGCAATTTTGAAATGTTCATCTCAAATTTGCAAAATTTGAGAGTTCCAATAGACATCACACCTAATGTCATTCACAAAGTGATGAAAAAATGATGTAAATGACAAGGTTGCACTAGGAACCAAGAAATGCACATGAATTATGGTAATGTATGCCCCCCACTTTAAAGGAATTGCTATACATCATTCTGTGAGCAATTACTTTAAAGTAGAGAAGAGAAGAAAATGCCAAAAAAAGGAACAAGAAATGAGAGCCAACCTAGAAAGCCCTATTCCAAGCCATATTTTTGAAGTTAGGCTACATCATGTCATGGAAAAATGAAAAAAATAAAGGGAGTTGCCCCCCAAAAAAGAAAGCACACCAAACACATAAGGGATCTATGAATTTGGAGTCAGTATGTTCATTGCTGCAATTTTTTTATGAAAGAGCTTAGAAATTTCATCATTCCCCAAAGCACATAGAACTGGTAGAATGACACAAAGAGAGTGAAAAAAAAGGAAAACGAAAGTCCATTTTGAGTCAACATGGAAGAGACATTACAGTCTCGACACTTTGCATTGTCCCCAAAAGGAAACCACAAGTGAAACAAAAGAAAATGAAAAGGAAAAAGAAAATGAAAAAGATTTTGGGCATGAAGGAGAAATTTTGGTCTCAATGCCTTGCATCATCCCCAAAAGGAAAACACAAAACAAAAGAAAAAATGATAATGCACGATGAATAGAAGAATAGAGGTACAAATAGAAGAATTGTACAAAGAGATGGAAAGCATCAAACGAATGATACAAGGGAAACATGATACACACATGAAAATGTAAAAAGGACAAAGGGACAAGTAATGTAAATTTAAGTCAACCATTAACTAAGTTATTGGTTTCGCAATCTTAAATAGATAAGCAAAAAATGAATAACATAGTTAAGAGACAAAGACAAATGCATTAAAAGGACAAGGCTAACAACGTCTTTCCCTCCACAAAGTGTAAAGGAAAGAATGAGCCAAGGTGGGTGATGGGAAAGGATCATGCAATAGTGAGAATAGGGAATTCTACAACTATGGCATGATGAGGGGATTTGGTTGTTTTAAGGTATGACGGGGAAACAATCGGTATCAGTGAAGTGATACTAATCCAGTATTTCCTTCAATGTTAGATATTCTTCAGTGCAATGTTAAAGGATGTGATGATATTTGCAAAATGGTATGTTAGAGTCTTTCGGACAAATAACCAACCTATTCATAGGTGGTAAAAGTATAATACCTTTGTTTAAGAGTAGTTGAAGTCTTCTTTCACATTCAGGTGGAGGATGTGTGAGAAACTTGATCTTCTTGAGTTTGTAAGGCCGTTTTCACTTGCTAGATTCACCTTGTTCATGAATAGAAGGAGAAAAATGACCCATGGGGATCCTAATATCTTTTTTATTAGATGGAGCTAATGGTTGTTCACATAGAAGGAGAATGTTTAAGTTAGGAGGAGCATTCAAGATCATTTTTCTAGCATCCCAAAGTCTCCTAGGTTGAAGAGGATGTCTATCAGGATGAGAAGGATCTTGATATCCTAGTCCTATTGTGTGTGCTTTAGTTTATTGTTGTTCAAGAAGTTGATGGATGTCATGTTCATGTTTTTTGTCACAATCTTGTTTCTTAAGATAGTGAATCCTTTACCATATGTTTCTTTAGGGTTGATAGGAGTGTTTGTGACTTTGTCATCATAAAAGGGTTGTGAGGGATTTTATTTAGAGGAACTAGGTCCACTTGAGGGAGGAACCTTAGGTCCTATATTGACTTCAGGATGTAAGTATGCAAAGTGATCGAGAGGTGCAACAGTGGGAAGGTCTTGTGACCTCATGGAAGGATAAAGGTTGCATTTGCTTCTAGGGTATCAAGGAAACCATTGTAGAACTTGTTCATGATAGCATCCTCTTCTCCAATGATGTATACTTCATGCGGAGGAAAATCATGAGGAGTTGAAGGAGCATGAGGTTGTTCAAGATCATTAGGGTCATAGCCAAATGCACAATTGGACATGTCTACCAATGATTTTAAGGAATTCAAAACCTTATAGAAAGAAAATACCATGATGTAAGTAAACTAAGATGCAATAAATGATGAAAAGCACATAATCTGTAAATGAAAAAAATTGATAAAATAAGAAACAATAATGCTAAAAAGGCACCAAAAATGCAGTGTAAAAAGTGTTGAGGGATTGATTTGCCATGGGTGGAAAATGAGTCCCAGTATGATCTTCTTGTGTGTTTTTCAGAAATTTTTAATGTGATTTCAATGTTCTACAGAATGCAATCAAGGATGCAGAATGAAGATTTTTAGTTTATTCAATGGAATGTAATGCAAAAATGAAATCTAAATGAAGCTTTCACTAATGCAAGAGAAAAATTCCTAAAATGTAAAAACAAAACAATAAAATAATTGAATGTTAATGCAAAATTAAACTAGGATACAATATGTAAATGAAATTAGAAATGAAAAGTGCTCAAAATTTGGGTTCACCAAAATGAACCGTTGATTTTTGGCTCCTATGGACAACTCTTGCTCTTCTAGGGTTTTTCACCTAAAAGGAGACATATAGGAGAAAAAATGTTAATGGTTCATTCAAATTATGTTATGTGTTCTTCTCCAACCTAAATGAAGTTAACTAAATGCAATTGACTAATTTAAATGAATGAATACAAATGCACAAATAAAATTTAAGCTAGGTTTTAAAACACCTTGTGTAATGCAATAATGAACTAAATGAAGAAAATATGTAGAACAGAGAAAAGGGATAAATATGAGTGCACCTAGGTGAAGTTTGATGAATTTGGAATGTTGTGGGTGCTGGCTAAAATCATTGTTTTTTCACAGTGGGACTCATTCGCCTAGGGTGGTGAATCAATCGTCCTCCTGGTGAAAAACTGTCTAGAACAAGTTTATGTTTGTTGGAATCCGGAATCTGGCAAAATTAAGATTTTTAGTCCTAAGGTGGGACTCATTCTCCATAGGTGGAGAATCAGTCCTTTCCCAAATTTCTGAAAATTAGGAGACAAGTCTACAACACTAGATTTGGGAATCACTGAATGTCAGGTTGTCAAAGTCAATTATGTAGGAAATGAACAAAAAACCATCTCCAAGCTTGAACTAGAGTTGAGTTGACTTAAGGAACCTAGTTGACTTGTAAACCAATCTTCAACACCAAAAACCTTGTTAAATCTGCACATAAAAGGCTGCAAACAAACATGCAATAGGGGGAAAATGGTTTAAGGTTAGTGAATAGGGGTTTTCCTTGGTCAAACCCTTAATAAAATAGTGAAATGCAAAGGAATGATAAACTATCAACGTGAAAATTCTATCAACTTACCAAACCCTTGATGATGCAAGTCTGAAGTAATGTCAATGGATGCTTGAAAGTGCTTGAATAGCACTTGAAAAGATGTAAAATGCTTGAATGCTAGACTATGATGTATGAATGTTGGAGAATTCTAGGAGATTGCTTGAATGAGTTAGGAGATATAAAATGAGGTGAAAATCACTTATTTATACACGCTTGTGCCTTAGTTACCCATTCATACCTCATCACATGCCGACATCAAGTATCTTTGAATAAAATACCAAAAGGAAATTTAAAATATTTTGAATTTGGGGCCAAGGGGGACTCATTCGCCACCCATGGCATGTGGGTTCCACCTAGGACCTAAAAATGTGTGTTAGGAAATATGTTGTATTTAATGTTGTTTGTCAAGATAATACTCAAAAATACACTTAATTAAGCATACTAGAGCATAAGGGGCCAGATAAAGCATGAAAATGGGATAAATAGTGAAGTTGTGCCTAGAAAAGGGTGAAAGCTTGTTACAAGACTTTAAAACACTTCAAAATAGGAGGGTGAAGCCACAATAGTGGTTTACAATTCAAGTGAGGAAGGAAATCTCACAAAAAACAAATACATGGCAAAAAACTTGATTTTAGGGGTTCATACAAACCTACTGGTTCGAGCAAACCCATAAAGGGTTTGTTGGTTTGAGTGAACCATTTTGATTCTTTCTTGCCCAAAAACCCAACAAAATACCTTAGACACGAGAAAAATATTAATTTTGGCACTTTGGAGCTCAGGTTGAAGATGAAAATGGTGGAGACCTCACAAACCCAACTAGAATCAAGTAGTCCTTGAAATGAGCTATCCAATTAATATAATTTTAATATGTTTTGATTTTATTATGTTTTTTCTTTTATTTTTATTAAACATAGGTTTTTCACCAAAAATCAAGCTCTTTGTTCTACACATGTGGAAAAATAGAAGATTATCAAAAAAAATTGAAAAATATGAGTGCACTAGATATTGAAGTCCTTGATCCAAAAATAAATAAAATTGAATTTTGATACATTCAAAAGAAGTTACGCCTTATATGGTCATGCTATGTCTGAATTGTAATTGGTTTGACTTTGAAACTTGATTAAAGATAAACTATTCATAAAAATCTATCTAATCAAGTGGAAGCACAAGATATTGGAGTTACAAATATAAATTCATAATAATTAGAATTTTATCCTTCATGGAAAAACAATTATGTGTTATACGGTGAGAGTCACTTTTTAAAAATGTTGTTTTTTGAAAAAAAACTAGTTTTCGAGGGAGATGGAAAAAAAGCGCAAACTGATTCCAAAAATTTTGAAAAAAATATATTTACAATCTACAGACAAAATTTCACGAAACTCTATTTTTCATCATCTTTGAATTCCTCATGGTTTCACCGCTATAGATGTCCAAAAGTGAAGATTTAGTTTTAAAAAATTATTTCAATGTCCAGTTTGGCCAAAAATTATAAACCACTATTGTGGGATCACCCAACCTGACTTATTGATGAATAAAAAGGTGATTTTTTACGTGAATTGTAATTAATAGAGTCTAGAAGAATGTAGAAATTTCTTACAACACTTCACAACACCTTCACAAGACATCGTTCTTTGAATTTTAGTACTTAAATAAGCATGTTTAAGCCATGTTACAACATAAAATCAAATAAACAAACACCATGAAACAAGACCTAAAAGGCCATGAAATTATAAGGGGCCATTTTTCTATGGAACAAGACCAAAACGCGAGCGCATTATAACATGCTTGCATTTTGTCCATGCATTCACAAAACACAAAATCCATGTCAAAACTGATATATAATGTGAGAGCATTATAACGCGTGCATGTTAGAATGCACACACGCTATATATTGCTTTGGGAATCCCCAAGCCTTTGGATTGGTATTTTCCTTCGAATACCAACCCAAAGGCTTGGAGGGAATTCCCAACAACCAAAGACGTGTTTTTGCAAATTCTACAATATTTCACATAATCAAGTTTGTGCTCACTGTCAGGATTGCACGTGGTTCAATATGAAAAAAATAAAACATCTGGGTAATGTTAGGTTCTCTCTTCGCTATCCAATGATATTATTTTTTCACTTTTTGGCAATATTAAGTCTTTCATCCATAATTTCTTTTGTTTGTATGTGCCTTTTTTGGAAAAAAGAAATGTTTGGTGTTCTTTTGTTATAAATTAACCGTTATCAAAATTTCAAATAAATTACAATTTTAGAAGCTTGATTCCATTCTACAATTTTATTTTTTTCAAAAAATTTCAATTAGTTTCCAAAATTTGTAGGGGTAGCGTGGCCAAAATTCTATTTTTTAGGAAGTGTCCACTTTGAAAATTAGTAAAAATAAAATATTCATTAAATTTTTTTTAGAAAAATCATGCATCAACTACATATTGTTAGCTAGCTTCTGACTGTAGTGATCTTAAAAATACTAAAAAAGGGTTCACCGTACAAGGGTCATACAAGAGTTGCTATGTTATGTTTTTATGAATAAAACATCATCAATTTATGTACATTCCTCATTTGAACCCCTTAATCTCAACCATTTTCAAAATAAATTAGTAGTTTAGAAAGTAGACTCAGAGCTCTTAAATCCTTCTTTTTGTTCCATCTCAAAATTTTGAGTTTAACTATCCTTAATTTCATGTCCAAGCTCAATATTTCCTAATTTTAGGAAAAAAAAAGTGGCCACTTAAGTTTTTAGGAACCATCTTGTGCACTTACCCACTGATGATGTCAGTACTATAGATGCCTATGAGGAGTGGTGGGCCGCAACATGACTAACTCCAATATTTCCTATGGATCAACCTATAGGCTTCGCGGGGCCTCTTCCAAATCATAGGGATGATGAGGAGATAGGTGAGGGGGTCAAGGCTGCAAAATTGTTTATAGATGAGGTAGAGGAGGATTACGATGAGGAAGACTTAGACTATGAGGAGTAGGACAAGGAAAAGGAGGAGGATGAGGATGAGGAGAGCCAGCTGATGAGTGAGGGAGGTGATACAATAGACAAGGGTCTAGTTTCCCATGAGTCGAGAGATTCAGTTCCCACTCAGGTGACCAAATTGGAGTCAACGACTACAACACATGCTAACACTTATGAGCATGGAAAGGGTAGCAAGTCTTCTATGCCTCCTCCATAGGATGAGGTTGTTTTTATAGAGTAGGCTAGAGACGTGGGTGATGACACGTTATTTATGATTATGCTTATGCTTTTATAATTATGCTCATGTTCATGCTTTTGATTTATGTATATATATCATGATGTGTACTAATTATCTTTATGATTTCTATCTTGCATGGTCTATGTGAGAGTTGTAGGACCTCTACCAACATGCAATTGTAGATATAGTATGTCCTTTGCTCATATATGAGACCTTTTTAGCATAGAATACATTCCCCCACCCATCATGAAGAAGCATATGGAACTATTTGATCCTTACACAAGGTTGAGAGCAGCATACAAGGACACTACTAGGCATGTTGATTGATTCGTGGGTGAGCTATCAGCATTGTAGGATGCATATGATGATCTTCAGTCATCTCAAAATCTAGTATAGGTCAACAGACTTTGTGGAGAGGTTTCCAGGATATAGGTGGAGAGGTACCACATAGATCGAGAGCTCATGGAAGCCATCATATAGGAGGCTACAACTGTTGGATGATCATAGGGCTTATAGGATGCACTGGATTCCATAGTTGTATCACTATTGTGTACTACCATCTCTCAGCATACCATCTCTCGACGGATGCGATCACCAAGTCCCAACAGATCTGTAGTCACAAGCCATAGTATCATTGTATATTTGATGAGATGTACTTATATATATATATATATGAGCATCTATATTTTGTTGTTTATGTTTACATATTTGAGTTAGATGGCAATGTGATTTATGAAATAATCTTTGTAATACTTTAATAAATTTCTCCATGATCTAACATGTTTTATGTGATCTAATTAAGACTATCTTAGTTTTCTTTTAGATGAAACATTATGATTGAGTATGTTATGCTAAATTAAATGCACATATGATCTAATTGTAGAACATTAAATGTATAAAAGGATCTAATCCAACACAACATACAAGATTAAGATGAATAGTATGAAACCTAAAGTAACAATCCAAAGCTACTTTGAATAATTACTTTAGTATTCAAGACACACAAATGATTTTTTGTCAAGAATGAAGCAATGCAAGAGAAATAGCATACTATCTACTAACTCTAACATCATTTCTTTATCACTTCACACTATTCAAGAATGTTAGACATAGTATTGGTGCAAATGCATGACATTAATAAGTTATTTAAGAGGTGTACCATCCATTTATGTTAACTTGTATGTACTAGACCCATAAATTTTATGAATTATGCAATGTCTTAACCAATTAGGGATAAGTTTTCCTTTTTCAGGTTGGACAACATTAATGTTACGTTGATTATCAAATAACACCAAATCACCTTTAGTAAATGAATGAAGGATGATGTGATCATTGTAACTACATTGCATTTTTCTAGAGTAAGCTTGGAGATGATCAAGAGCATTGATGCGCTACTCATCAAGCATTTCAAGATGATGCAATAGTTTTTCTTTATAAGTATTATCATCAATAAGTCCTTGAAGAGAGATTATCAACAAAGGGATCTCTAACTCCAAGGGCATTATCGCCTCAGTACCATATACAAGGTTATAAGGAGTATTTCTAGTTGATGTTCTAATACTAATACAAGAATCCCATAACAAAATTTCAATTGAATGTTCCAATCCTTATTATGTTTGTTTACTATCTTCCTTAAGATTTTCTCAAGGGTTTTAATAGTCGATTCAACTTGACCATTAGATTGTGGGTAGTAGGGTGTTGAAAAATGATGTTGGATGTTAAATGTTTCTAAGAACTTCTTCACATCATTATTCTTAAATGGCATCCCATTTTTTTAAACAAAAGCAGAAGGAAGTTCAAAGTGAGAAATAGTGTGTTCCAACATGAAATGACATATTACATTAGCGGTTGTTGAATGAAGGGGGATGGATTCTACCCATTTCATGAAATAGTTTGTTGTTGTAATTATAAATGTATGTCTAGTGGAAGAAGGTGGTGAAAATTTTCCAATAAGATCCAAACCCTATATTAAGAATGGCCAAATAGGAACTTGGGAATGAAGCTCGAAAGCAAGAGCATGAATCAAATTGCAAAGTTCCTAACATTTGTGACATTTTTTAACATATTCAATGCAATCATGTTCCATATGTCTTCAATAGTATCCTATGTGGATTAGCTTTTGAACTAATGATCTTCCTCCAAAATTTCCTGCATAACCACCAACATGAGCTTCCACAAGTGCTATGGGGATTTTGGATTATTTAAGGCATCTAAGTGAAAGACCATCAAAGGACCTTCTATACAACACGTCAGCAAGGATTATATATCTAGAAGCAATTTCTTGAAGGTGGGCTCAAATATTCTTAGTTGTCGGCGCAGGAAAGGTACCCTTTTTAAATAATTAAATATTGATGTGTGCCAGTCACTAGAGATCTATGTGGCAGTTGATAACACTTTTTTGACCTTATATTCTATTGATGGTTGCATAATTGTATGTATAATGAAAGTGAAGTCTTTTGAAGGATCTTAATGAGATATAAGGGAAGCAATACTTGCTATTTCATCTGCATGTCAATTATCTTTTTGTGGGATGTTATAAATGGTATATGAATCAATTTTTTTTAACAAAGTCACTATCAAATCCTTATATTTTGATAATTTTTCATGCTTTTCTTTATACAATCTATTTATTTGCTTAATGACTAATTGTAAATCACTGAATATTTTAATACTTTGAGCTCCTAGAGTTAAAGCAACACATAATCCAACAATTAATGCTTCATACTCTGCTGTGTTGTTTGTACATAGGAATTTAAAGCAGTAAGACAAGGGAATAGGCTTTCCCACATGCAGGATTAGTATAACCCCTACACTGGAGCTAGTTCTACACTTAGAACCATCAAAATATAACTCCCATGTATTAGTTTCAATCGTTAACATGTTATCATTAAGGAAAAAATCAATATTAGGTAACACTAGGGGAGAGGGAGCATTAGATAATTGGTTGGTCAATTCTTGTCCTTTAATTTCCTTTTGAGAGAAAAATTTAAGGTCAAACTTAGTTAATAACATAACCCACTTAGATAAACACTCCAAAAAATCTATTTTAGTGAAAGGGTGTTTTAAAGGATCAAATTTCATCATCACATGGATTTCAACATTCAGTAAGTAATGTCTCAATTTACTAGTAGTGAATAAGAGAGCCAAAAAATGTTTTTTCATTATTGTATATCATGTCTTGTAATCAATCAAAGTTTAGCTAATGTAATAAACATGATGTTCTTGTAAGCAGCTTCAAGGAATTTCTCAATCTTGGCCTTAACTAATAAGTCTATCTTAGGATTCATCTTTCATATCTTTTTTCTAATTGGTTTAACATCCTCTACAAGGACTATGTTGTGTGTCACTATATTAGCATCAATTCCCAACATATCTGAATAAGTCCAAGAAATTTTTTTAGAAAAGTCATGAAGTAAAGCTAAATGGTCCTCTTGTTCATCTTCATCAAGGAACTTTCATATCTTAATCACTTTCTCCTTTCTAGCAATATGCATTGATTAGTATGTTGATTGTATCTCTGAAAGGAAGTGTAGTTTGTTTTAGAATTTTAGGATTGTATTCTTTGTCATCCTTATCATTCTCATTACTTTCCATTTCTCTGTCTTCTTGCTTAGCACTAATCATAGAACATCGAACCCATTTATTTTTAGGAGTAAATGGTTTTTCATAAACTCCTAACATTTCTTTCAAGGCTTCATCATCTTTAAAGTAGTCCAATGATTCTTCACAAGTTGTATCAATCAATTCAGGATGCTTCAAGGTGAGAGTTGTTTTATTAGGGTTACACATGACGGTACTGATGTTTAATGATGGCATTTTGTTTCTTGCACTATCTTAGAAGGATAATACCCCAAAGCACATGTTTTTTTTCTTGTGTGTTAGGCTCTATAGGAACATGGATGCCTTGTTCTTTCCTTCCACATCCTTTTCCACTATAGCCAAGTTGATTCATAAGCTCATAACCTCTTCCATAAATTTTATCCATTTCTTTCAAGTTTGGTGATTGTTGGTAATCTATCCCATCAATGTTCATTGTGTAGATTGTGTCTTCTTCTAGAGTAGATGAGGTAGATGCTTGTGAGTTTTCTTCTGAATTCTATGTTGACATTACCATTGGTTGTTTTTGGTTTTTGGTTTTTTTATTCTGATTTTGTATTTTGGACCATGAACGAAGGTGTGAAGTCTAAGGAACCCCAATCATCTTCCAATAAATTTGACACTTTTTCCATCTCTTATCTTTCTTCTTTCATAGGTTATATCTTTGATGTTGGAATTAATGTGTTTAGAGGACTTTTCATTCCTTTTTCAACTTGTAAGCAACTTTCTGACTTGGGATCTCTTTTGATTTGGTATAGTTTATTGTTATAGAAATACCTCATAATACAATGAAGAGTTGAAGGCACCGCATGCATCTCATGAATACAGGGTCTTCCTAAAAGAATATTGTATGAAAGATCATGAGGCATAACATGGATAGGAGTTTGTAACATAGCCTTTCCAATTGTAATAGGCAAAGTAATCACACCAAGCATTTTCTTTCCTACATTGTCAAATCCTCGAAGTGATAAGGAATTAGGTTCAATTATTGATTTATCCATGCCAATTCTATCTAAAAGGGTTACACTATACACATTAAGAGCAGAGCCATTGTCAACAAGAGTTCTTTTTATTCCTTTCCTATTAAAGATAGCTATTATCATGAAGGCGTCATTTTTCTTTCTCATTTCCAAGGGAGGTAGCTCATGTTGATGAAAGGTAATTTCTATGTTAATTGCATTCATTCCTTGAATTAGAGTTGCTACATCACTTGCATTTTCACTAGAGGGGGGTATGTGCATGATCATCATGGAAAAAATAGGCCCTTAAGTGGCAAAAAATTCAGAAAAATCAGAGTTAGGCAACTTGACATAAAAATTTGAATAAGTTATCTATATTATTTCAAAAATATGTAAGAATAGAATCTGTAGCAAATTGAATGTAGTTTCTAAACTACTGGGTTTTCTTTTTTTTTTAAATATTTGGTGAAAATTTGAAATTTCAATGCAATAGAACTTAAATTTCAAGGAAAAAATAAGTAGGTGTTTGTCTGACCACCCTAACCACGATAAAATGATAATATTTTTTTATAATATTTTAGATATAAGTAGAGGACTCACGTTCCGATGTGATGCATATTTTTTTGTAATTTTTTTCCAAGTAAATAATTAATTATGAATTTTATATTACAACTTTTAAAAAACATAAAAACTCACATGTATGACCACCTTAACTTGGTCAAAACTTCATGAAATTCAAATTTTTTTTAATGCTATAGTATGTGAAGCATAGAATGTGACACATGTTTTAGATTCAAAAAATGTGATAGGGTTTGAAAGCTACAAATGTTTTTCAATTAGCCTATCAATGAGGACTTTAGTCATAATTCAAACAAAAAATGAATAATAATAATTTTTTTTTTAACAAAAGTGGCATAACACTATAGTATTATATTATATATAAATAAGATAGTACAAAAACTGGTTCTAAAGGGCATACTGGTAGGAAAGATCCAGTAAGAAAACCTCCAGTTATAGCCTGAGTTTGTTCAAATGCATGACTAATATACCCATTTCGAATGTTAAAAATTTTCCCCTTTAATACCAACCCAAAAAGCTAAAAGACCCATTACATCTCGAATGTTAAAAATTCACCCCCTTAATACTGACCCAAAAAGCTAAAAAACCCATTACATTCTTTTTCATCATGTTAAAATCCCCCGAGCTTGTAAGCTTCAAAACCCACTACATATCAAAATTTCATTATTAAAACCTGAAACTATGACCAAAAAACCAACTAAATATAAGCTTTACATTTTTTTGACCCCCCAATCACTAAATTTTCATCTTGCAAATCCAATCCATCAGTTACCTGTAGACCACACTCAAAGACTCTTCTACCTTCCACTGGAAATTTGTGTGTGTGAAAGAAAGAAACCGACCTTGCATTCCTCATGGAAGAATTCACCTAAGCTCTCAAATTATTCTGGTTGTGCATGTTTTGAACTTGAGTTTGAGCCCGAGCTAGCGAATTGACTCTAAGCTACAAATCTGTGTGTACCCCATTGTTTGGAGGAGGAGGGACATGGGTTCGAGGGTAAGAAAACACATAGAATTTCTCCCTAATTTCCAACTCCATAATAGAGCATATATACCTACGATTTCATCACAGTGCTCTAAGCATAGTGTTTTCGTTATTGAATTGTATGGTCAATCAAAGGGCATCAAACATCTCTTCAAACCCCATATGTTTCTATACATAGTTCTGTGGAAACAAACCTCCAATAAAACCTTCCCATGAATAAAAATTATAGCTCTACACCACTCGTAGAATTGTGTTATCCATTAAAAATTGAAAATTGATATACTTTTGAGCTAGCTCGTCCAATTCATTCAAATATTAAATTAGGTTGAGTGCATTGGATAGGGAAATTGAAATTACTTGCAAAGGAAAGATGATGTGATGTGCCTTGGGACTAGCTAACTCAAGCCTTGGAATGATGTGAATACTATCTTCCACCCGAGCATTATCTAACTTGAAAATTATTCAGAGAATGTCTCTGGTAATGTACCCTTCAATCAGTCTCTCCCAATTTTTTACCAGTAACGCTATTCACATATTCCATGGATGAAACACCATTTGATCACTATAAAACTCTAGAACCTTCTTTCTTTCTCAACTCCTCGCCAACTCTTCAACAAATCTTTTTGCTTTATACTAGATACAAGCATTTTTCATATTTTTTGTTTGGTATGAAAAAATGGCTATCTTTATCGGCCTATTTAATTTGAATTCCAAGCTTGCTAAAATAAAATATCACATTGAAAGATACTACAAAGGACTAAGCATTTAAGAAAATGCAATACCTTCTCATTTGAGGCTCGTGTGGTGGCTATTTAAAACTAAAAATCATAATTTTGAAGTAACAAGCGTCTGAATGATGCAATATTCGACATCACTACATAGTAAGTGAGGCCCTTTAAAACTAATGCATACCTTCCTTGAGGCACTTGATGAGATTTATTTATTAAATTCAAATTAAATCATAATTTATATTGGTGGAAAGCTGAGAATCTCCTTTAGAAACCCTTTTCATTTCATCAATTTTTGGTAAAAAAAATTCATTAGCCACATACCCTACACATACCCATCATATCACCACTTTTTGGCCCATAATGATCCTGCACATACCCAGGGAACTACAACTATTTTCAAGGTTTTTTGAAGCATAGTATGATAATTAGGTGAATTTTGAATTAGGTCCCGTAGGGATATCTTTGCAGGAGTATTCTTAAGTTGTTCAACAAGATCATACTCCTTCCCACCATGCGAAGGCAATCGAGGAGTGCTAGGAAATATGGGTTGAGGCAAAGGTAAGGACATTGAAGTTGTTTGTCTTAGTTGTGGATTGTTTCTAGTGTTATATATATGAGAAATGGTATTATAACTTGATTGTTGCAAAGAATTATTCTTATGTGGTTCAAGGGTGAGAACACATTTTTTTTGAGTTTGAGGTTGGTTTGAAGGTGGGTAATGGATGAGTTGAGGTTGAATCACATTAACTTCTCTTTGTTTTGGTTTGTTGTAACAAGACTTAGTGGATGAACCTAGTGAGTTGAAATCCTCAAGGGCTTCATCTAACATATCAAAGTAATCACTACTAAAGGGATTGAAGGATAGGGTAACTTGGGAAAAGAGATTTGACATACTCAAATAACTATTCTTTCTCCAAGGGGTTCATCGGTTTATAGGTCTTTTGGTTTTGTTTTCTAATCAATGTCAAATGTAGTCTAATATTCTCAAATTATGAATTAATGTTGAAATGAAAGAAAAGTGAAATAATCTAATTATATCCACAATTGAAATGAAACCATATTAAGCTAGATCTAATGAAATTAATGAAACAAAAATTCAGTAAACTGGAAAAGATATCTAATAACGATAAATTGAAACACAAAAATGAAGCTTTCAATGTTGTAAAATGTAGATTTAGGTTTGACATGGGACTCAATCACACAAAGTGGAATATTATTCATAGGGTTTTTAAAGGGTTCAAATGTTCAAAATTAGTCAGTATAGAATTCCCATAAATCAGTTAAAACAACCTGTATCAGGACTAAATCGCCCAGAGGGGAAAATAAGTCCCAAATTAGGGTTTTTACACTTAATTTAGTAAATTCTAAGTGAATGTTAAGGTTTCTATGTTGTATGTTGTCTTTACTATGTGCAATTATAGACTTAAAATGAATTTCAATGATACATGATGCAAAAATGCCACCTATATGTACTTTCACTAATGCAAGATTTAAAAGTCCTAAATGCAAATTAACTATTGCAAGATCTCATGCAAAGTTAATGTAAGCTAAATCCAAGACTTTAATACACTCCAAATAAAAAATAAAGGGTTCAAAGGTCAAGTTCACCAAAATGAACACATGGAAATAGGGTGCTCCACCTATTAGGAGATCAAACACATAAAAGGGGGTGGGTATCCTCTTCCTATTTTTCTCTTAGTTCATTCAAGGAAACACTATAGATCTCAACCTAATGATCCAATTAGGAAAAGAGATGGATACAAGGTCTCCTTGGGTGTGATTTACAAGGGGGTTCACCACTAAGAAAATTCTTATTAAGAAGGGGGATGAAAGCAATATGCAAAACCTAACTATATGACCTAGAAAATAACCTTGAAATTAGAATGACAAAAAGAAAGATGTGGAAAGGTACCTAGAGGATAAAAGATGATTAAGAAAGATCTAAAAACCCTAAAATTTTCTACTATTGATGTGTACAAGGACTCATATGCCAGATTGGGTGATTTAGTCCTAGTCCAGTGTTTCTGGGTAGAAAATGCAATCTCATAATGACAAGTCTAAGTCCATTGAAATCTAGTAAAAGTGTTATACCAAGACTTATACACCCAAGGTGGTGATTAGTCCCATTTCGATTTTCCTAAAAATTAGGATCTGAATTTTTTCTCATCTCTCTACACTTCCATCCCATGTTTTCCAAACTTTGCATTTGGATCTGAACCTGCTAAAAATTTGTAAAAAAAAATATTGTGTTGATTTTATTATGGGGTGATTTCCTTGGTCAAACCCCTAGTTTGGTAATTAAACCTTAATAGAAAGAATAGATCAAGTGAAAGGAAATATGTGTGGAAGTCCTAATCTTAAGTGCATCTAAGATTAAGAGATCTAAAATGCAATGAAACCCTACTCTAAATGTGTCATAGAAAAATGGTCCCTTGTCATTTTCATGGCCTTTTAGGTCTTGTTTAATGATGTTTGATCTATTTTTCTTTGATTTTTTGTTGCAATGTGGCTTGAACATGAATATTTAGGTACCAAAATTCAAATAATGATGTCTTGTGAAGATGTTGTGAAGTGTAGTAAAACATTTCTACACTCTTCTAGACTTTATTCATTATAATTCACCTAAAAATCACCTTTTCATCACTTAACAAGTCCTATTTTGAAGTTTTGTAAAGTCTTGTAACAATATTTCATTCTTTTGTAGGCATAACTTCATTATTTACACCTTTCTTATGCTTTATTTGACCCATTTATGCCCTTATAAAGCTTAATTAAGTGTATTTTTGAATGTAAAACCGACAAACAACATTAAATGTGACTTAATTCCCAACATCCATTTTCAGGTCCTAGGTGATACCCATTTTCCATGGGTGATGAATGAGTCCCCCTTGGCTCCAAATTCAAAATATTTTAAATTTTCTTTTGGGTTTTTATTCAAAATCACTTGGTTTCAACCTGTGATGAGGTATCAACAGGTTACTAAAGCACAAGATTGTATAAGTAAGTGATTTTCACCTCATTTTACATCTCCAACATTCACACATCACATTCAAGCAATCTCAAGTATTCAAGCATCTTACAACATCAAATCAAGCATTCATCAAGCACTTTTGGAGCACCCATTGACACAACTTCAGATTTTCTTCCACAAGGGTTTGGTAAGTTGATAGAATTTGCATGTTATTTGTTTATCATTCTCTTGCATTTCATTATTTCATTAAGGGTTTGATTACTAAAGTGGAGTTTGACCAAGGAAAACCCCTATTCTCTAACCCTCAACCATTTTTCCCATCTTGCATGTGTGTTTACAAACTTTTGTATGCAGGTTTAACAATCATTTAGGTGTTGAAGAGTGGTCAACAAATAAACTAGGTGATTCAAGTAAAATCAACCATATTTCAAGCTTGGAGAAGGTATTTTGTCTATTTCCTGCAGAATTGACTTCAGGAACCAAACAAGCAGACATCTTTAGATCTGGCATTCTAGAGTTGTATCCTAATTTCTCAAAAAAATTGGAGAGGACTGGTTCACCACCAGTGGTGAATGAGTCCCACCTTAAGGCTGAAAACCTAAATTTTGTTAGATTCTAGATCCTGACACTTAGAAATTTATTTTTGATAGTTTTCATCAGAAGCAAGACTAATTCGCCACCTTGGGAAAATGAGTCCCATTGGTGAATTTCTGTAATTCTAGATGACATTTAGGTCATTTCAAAATCTTCATCAAACCTCCAGGTGCACGCAAATTTAGGTCATTTCTTTTTGTTCTACATTTATTCATTCATAGCTCTTTGTTTGCATATCACATTATTTTTGCAAACATAGCATAAATCTTAGGTTTTGCATACATAATCAGTCATATAGATCACTTAATTGCACTTAGTTCATTTCATTTAGTCTAAATAACATCTTACATTACATAATTTGAATGAACCTAGTTAGCATTTTTGGCCTACCTCTCTCCTTTTAGGTGAAAAACCCTAGAAGAGCTAGAAAGGTCTAGGGTGCCAAAAATCTATGGTTCACTTATGGGGTGTTTTCCTTGGTCAAACCCCTAGTTTTGTAATTAAACATTAAGAGAAAGAATAGATCAAGTGAAAGGAAATATGTGTGAAAGTCCTAATCTTAAGTGCATCTAAGATTAAGAGATCTAAAATGCAATGAAACCCTACTCTAATGTGTTAGAATAGGATGACAAATGAAACATGAAGATGATGACTCACTTTGGGAGATCTCTAATCATCCTAACAAGAAATAATAATGCATGTACCTTCCTTTAGGTAGAAAGTAAAATGATAATGGAAGATCAAATCCCTCAGGAAGCAAGTCATTAAGTTTGGCTTGATGGCTAGTTACATCTCCTCAACCTAGAATCCATCATGATTCTCTATAGGAAACCATCATCAATCGTTGACAATGCTTGATCTTGAATTGAAAGTGAGCTTGAAGACCTATAAAAACACTATTAGGCTGCTTCAAGACTTCAACTTTACTTGTTCCTTACTCTTGAATGCTTGAAAAATCTCTCTTGAAAGCTATAAATCTAAGTGAGACTCTTTTTCTTGAAATCTATAGGTGAAATAATCATTCAAAAACCTTAGTTTTATAGGAATCTCATCCAATTTACCATTTATTAGATCCCAAATGCTGACATTTGTGAAATTTAAATTAAAAACATGAATTTTCCCACTCAAAAACCTAAAATACGGGCCAAACGAGACTCATACACCCAAGGTGGCGTATGGCTCCCACCTAGCAGGAATCATATGCATAAAGTGGCGTATGAGTATCACCCTAACTTTTTGAGGTGAGAAAATGTCAGGGTGGGTATGTGCAGGATCATCATAGAAAAAATAGGCCCTTAAGTGGCAAAAAATTAAAAAAAATCAGAGTTAGACAACTTGACGTAAAAATTTGAATAAGTTATCTATATTATTTAAAAAATATGTAAGAATAGAATCTGTAGCAAATTGAATTTAGTTTCTAAACTACTAGGTTTATTTTTAAAAAAAGTCTATTTGGTGAAATTTTTAAATTTCAATGCAGTAACACTTAAATTTCAGGGAAAAAATAAGAAGTGTTTGTCTGACCACCTTAACCACAATAAAATGATAATATTTTTTTTATAATATTTTAGATATAAGTAGAGGAATCATGTCCTTATGTGATGAATATTCTTTTGTAATTTTTTCCAAGTAAATAATTAATTAACATTTTTTTATTACAACTTTTAAAAAATATAAAAACTTGTATGTCTGACCACCTTAACATGGTTAAAACTTCTTAAAATTCATTTTTTTTTTAATCCTATAGTATGTAGAGCATAAAATGTGACACATGTTTCAAATTCAAAAATGTGATACTATTTGAAAGTTGTAGATTTTTTTCAATCAACCTATCAATTAGGACTTTAGTCATAATTCAAATAGAAAATGAATAATAATTATTTATTAAATTCAAAGTGAGCATAATTTGTATTGGTGGAAAGCTAAGAATATCCTTTAAAAATCATTTTTGTTTCATCAATTTTGGGTAAAAAAAAAAGGCGTTGGCCACATACCCTACACATACCCATCATATCGCCACTTTTTGGCCCATCATGATCCTGCACATACCCGGGTGTTAGAAAATTTAATGTATTTTTTTATTTTGTCAAGATTTCAATTGAAAGAAGCCTTGGGATCTAAAATAAAGAGTCTTAGAGGCTTATTAATTGATTATTTAAAGGGTGTGAATGCAAAGGTACTAAAATAGGTCTAAATTAAGTGTGAAATTGTACTATCTACAAGAAGGGAGTACAACTTTCTACACTACACGTATTTACTTAACAAGATTGGGATCGAGATGATCTACTATAGATTGACTTGTATGTGCCTTACTATTATCTTGCTTTGTTTTCTTTTGTGATTGCATGTACATAATGTGATCCCCTATACTATTTTATTTGATTTATCTCTCTCTTGATGTGCATTCCTCTATATGTACCTATATATTCTTCTCTATGTCATAAAAATTTATCGTTTTTCTTGTCTTATGTTTTCCTTTTGGGTATAACATAAGGCATTGAGACATCTAGGTCTCTTCCATGTTGACCTGAAATATTTTCTCCTTTTTTTCACTCTCTATGTGTCATTCTTCTAGTTCTACAAGTATTTTGGGAATGATGACATTTCTAAGCTCTAAAATAACATTGTAGCAAAGATATATTGACCCTAAATCTATAGATCCCTTAAGTGTTTTTAGGTGCAACCCCTTCTTCTTTTACATGACGTAGCTTCATTTAGGAACATATGACTTGGTATAGGTCTTTCCAAGTAAGCTCTCATGTCTTCGGCTACTTTAAAGTTATTACTCACAACAATGGTATTAGCAATTCCTTTAAAGTGGGGGGATACATCGGTGTCCCCATGTTCTTTATGTAGTTTTCTTACTTCTTATGATGCATTATTTTCTTGGTGGTGTAATTGGATTTTACATCCTTCAAGAGCATGATATTTATTATTACATGACTTTCCTCTTAGTGGTGATGCTACGTGTTGCATTCCATAAGTTGTGATTTTCTTATCTTGGACTTGTCCTCTCTTGGAGACATTGGGCACGATGATCCCTAAGAAGAATATCTTAAATCAACTAAGCAAGATCCCTTTGAACAAAAACCCTATATATAATAAGTATAACCTATAAGGCCACCAGACATAATTCACCTTGTTTTCTAGTAGAGCCTTCCCCGTGAACATGAGTGCTTAGCGTAACATATCTTGTTTAGGCCTTGTGAAGCTTAAAATTATAGTGTAGTATCCTTGTGCCTTATTGAAGTTGTCAGGAGGATAGCTTTGATATGGTATGGGAGCCTAATCAGATTCTCTCATTTTCCCCTTCCCATCGGGGACTCACCTAGTTGATGACTTGAGGTTCCATTAACCCAGAGTGAGTGTGTGTGTCATTTCTATAGTGGACATCGAGTTTCACTTGTGAAAAAAAAGGATAAACATTTGTGTTCCACATTGCATTGCTACAGTCAAATCTTGATCCACCCTTCTCTTATCCTAGAATTTGATGTTGTATGATTAATTATCTTTTTCATTGTTACATACATAAGTGTTTTGAATGTTATCTTTAGTGTGAGTTTGACATGGGGTCATACTCTCACTAAAGTAGGGGCTAAATGTAGCATAGGAAAAGTATCCTTTTCTCACAATTGATTTGGGAATAAATGTTAAATAAAAAGGACTAAATTATGATTTAATTTAATTTTTTAATATGTATTCTACATATTCACATTAATTTTAGGGCCTTTTAATTAAAATGGACTTAATTCTACCTTATTTATGTTGTTGTGCAATGTACCTTTACACTTTCACACTAATCTAGGGATTCATTAATTAATTGAGGTTAATTATGCCTTAATTGGCACCTTTAATTCAAATCCAAGCCTAATTAAATGTAATTTCCAAAGTGTAAAACCTAAAATTCATTAATGCCACAACATAACACTTAACTTTTGACAATACATGTGTCCTAGGTAAGTGACCTAGGACCCATTCATCCAAGGGAAAATGGGTCCTCACTTATGACTAGGATCTAAATTTCAAATATGTTTTTGGTGGTTTTTCAATGATTTCAAATGTGTATTGATATGCCAACTTTTGTTACTTGAATTTTAGGAATTAATGTTAACATATGTATAAATAAGAGGTCATTTTCACTATGTTTCACCTAGCAATTTTGATCTAACAAGTCTTTCAAGCAATCACAAAATTCTCACAAGAGCATTATAGGAGCATTTCAAGAGAATTTTAAAGGCATTCAAGAGAAGATTTATTGAAGAATCATTGCAACATTCAAAATTCCATTATCATGTCAAATTATTCTTGCATCATGCATGTTATTTGAGCTAATGTGTTGATGTAGTGTTCAAGATTCATTCAAGCATTCAAAGGAATTGTTTTGAGTCAAGTTTCATGATCAAGATCCACATCCCCTAAATCCATTTTATGCAAGTTGTAGATCCATATTCCAAGGTTCAAATAAGGGTTTGACGAGTTGTGACATTTCATTTGTTAATTCATCATTCCTTCATGCTATTTCATTTCATTTCAAGGTTTAATTACCAAAATAGGGTTTGACTAAGGAAAACCCCCATTCAACTAACAAACAACATTTTTATCTCTTAATGTATGATTACATATTTTAGGTGGAAGATCTCTTGAAGACAAAACATTGAAAAGTTGTCAAAGTTGTAACCTTTCTTGCAATTTCATGGAAACTAACTTATAGAGTTTATTTTCAGCTTTATTACCATGAGCTTCAAGAATTTTGGAGTGTAGACATAGGCGAACAAAACCCAAAAAAATTTTTTTAGGAGTCCTAGCTAGGACCCGTTCACCATAGGGTGAATGAGTCCTCAGTTTTCTTTGGAAAAGTACTTTTGGTGATTGGTACACATCATCTTCCTATTCCCAAATCTACAATTTGACTGTAGGTTCCAAAATAATTGAGCTTAATCTTCTAAATGCACTTTATATCTTGCAATTTGGAATTGTTTTGCTATTTTTGATATTTCTCCCCTAAGTTTTGTTTGACTCATACCCCCATCCTAGCATAAAAAAGAAACTTGTAGATTCATACCTTGATTCGACTCACCTTTTGGTTGTTAGCCATTTCATTGTTTGGATCTCATTTCTTAATTAAAATTGTGGAAAATAGGGTTATTTATTATCATTTTGGTGAACCACCTTTCATAACCCTTCATTTTTCCAATGATTCAAGAATAAGTTAACTTAAATTAATAATTAAAAGATATAATAATTGATATAAAAATAATAAAACATAAGATGTTAATTATAATATAAATTAAACGTGAATGAGAAAGGTACTTAAATCTAGAGAATTGATGGTGAATAATTATAGTAACTCTAGAATCCACATTGTCTTAGGATTTTGTAAATAAAATCTCTTTGTTTGAGTTTTACATTGGATAAAATACAAGAAATGTTTCTTCAGAGGGGTTAAATATATACCTATAGGTCATTTGATCAATTAATATTTCTCCTATTGCATGAATGTAATCATACAATTTGTGTGACTTTATTTTCTAATTCAAAAAATTTAATACTATATACTTTTCTCTAAAGACTAAAGATATTTAAATATACATATAGAAGGCTATCAAATAATTGGCATATAAATTCTATTAAATCAAATCTTGGAAAATAATATCTTTAACAGTATTTAAGTAATCAAAGAAAGAAATAGTCAAATATGTAGATGATTCTACAATGATTATACAAATTCTATTTCATTTTACTACATCAATGAAGTGTTATAGCATGCTAATTTCATAACTTGATGAATGATAATCAATTAAATGTAATTGAATGTCATTAAATAGATGAATATACTTGTAAATCATGCAAATATGTGTATAGTGGGTGTAGAATTTCTCTCATTATTGCAAGATTACTCTAGGATAAAATTATGCTAAAATTAATGGTATTTAATCAATATTTTCGAATAAGTATGGATAAGCATATAAAACTTATAATTGCGAAAAATATTTCAAGGTGTGTGTTGAACATTAGAAATACTAAGAGGGGGGCTCAATCAGTATTCAATAAAATTCATTAACTTCATCAACTTCAATCATAAATCTAATGCATCATATTTAACTTACATAATGGAAAGGAACATAGAAAGAATGTATCACAACAAAGAACATAAGAACACTAGATTTATGTTGAAAAACCAAAAAGAAAAAAACCAAGGTGAGGATTATGTCATAATATGTTATAACTGGTTACAAGATATTCTAGAATTTCTCACTTCTAGGTGTACACACTGTTCAAGGACTAATTATCTAGAGAATAGAAGAAATGGCTCACTACCAAAATAGAAAAGAGGGTGGCTCACTACCAAGTATTGAACTAATTATAATACATCTACAAAATGTTGAAGAAAGTTCCAAATTTTAAGCTCTATAAACTCACTTAACACAATTCATACTTCACCTAAATTTCAATTTGTACTCACTACATTAGCTCTCGTATGCTTGCACTTCTCTAGCTTGCCTTTTTCACAATACACTTATCTGGTATAATCACACAATTAATTAACCTTGTATGTATATTGTAACAACCAAAAACATCAATTAGGTCAGCCTAATTAGATGTTCACCATGCACTAGTTAACCTATTAACCAAAAACACCAACACATATGCCTTGATAAATAAACCATTATGTATAAACAACAAAAAATATGTCGGTATGACCCATAATCACTTCTATAAATACTACTTCATACATAACTCAACTCCGCATGACCCCAAATTTTTAGGTCAACAAAACTAGTGAAGTAATAATGAATGAACCAACTTTTCACTCACAATTCAATGCACAAACCTCCAAAACACTTGTTACTTGGAGCATACATACTTCTGATACCTATTAACACATACTCAAAACTACATAGAAAACCATTCATCCACAGTGGAATGTGGAGCATTCCAATCATGTCCTCTACCACAACGACTTTTTCATTACCAAGTTTGATAATTTGTCAGCTCTAACTTCAACTGTCGAGGACTTCAAGGCTTGAAACTTTGGATATAGATTCCTCCAACATGCACCAAAATTACCTCAAAATTGCATAACCAGATTCTTCATGGAGGAGTAGTACGAACCACAAAATAAGTTCTCTAAACACTAAAAACTACATTCTAGACTTAGGTAATTATTCAACATATTTGGTTTCCTCTGAACCAACACTTCTTCAACTATGCAATAGGATGACATCATTGAAAACACCATAGTCAATCATTCTCATCAAACATCAACTAAACATCAATGTTGACATCACAACAATGTTGACATCAATTACAACATCATAGTAACATCATCTACCATACATCCAACAATCTTCTTAGTGACAAAAAACTCCCAACAATCTCACCCTTTTTCATTGATGGCAACTCATTCTCAAAAACTCTCAAACTACTACCCTTTTGACATCAAGGGCAAAGGGATCTCAATATCAAACTTTTCAAACTATCTCAACTATTCTCCCTCTATGTAGGTATAAATACATGATATGGGTATGTGAAGGATCATGATTGGCTAAAAAGTGGCAATATGATGGGTATGTGGCTGACGATTTTTTTTTTACTAAAAGTTGATGAAACGAAAAGGGTTTTTAAAGGAGATTCCCTAATTTCTGCCAATATAAATTATGCTTTACTTTGAATTTAATAAGTAATTATTATTCATTTTCTATTCAAATTATGACTAAAGTCCTGATTGATAGACTGATTGAAAAACATCTGTAGCTTTCAAACGGTATCACATTTTTTTAATCCAAAACATGCGTCACATTCTATGCTTCGCATACTATAGGATTAAAAAAAGAAAAATTGAATTTCATGAAGTTTTGACCAAGTCAATGTGGTAAGAAATATGAGTCTTTTATATTTTTAAAAATTGTAATAGAAAATTCATAATTAATTGTTTACTTTGATAAAAATTACAAAAAAATATGAATCACATAGGGACATGAGTCATCTACTTATATCTAAAATATTATAAAAAAATATAATCATTTTATTGTGGTTAGGGTGGTCAGGCAGACACCTACTTCTTATATTTTCCCTGAAATTTAAGTACTACTACATTGAAATTTCAAATTTTCACCAAATAGATTTTTTTTTATAAACAAACCTAGTAGTTTAGAAACTACATTCAATTTTCTATGGATTCTATTCTTACATATTTTTGAAATAATATAGATAACTTATTCAATTTTTTACGTCAAGTTGCCTAACTTTGATTTTTCTAATTTTTTTACCACTTAAATGTCTGTTTTTTCCATGATGATCCTACACATACCCATATATAAATGATAAAAAATATACTGCAACACTCTCTAATACTTTGGCATATGTATAGAAAAATTTGAAACTACATAACTAAAATAGAAATATATATAATCAACTAGAGGAGAGAAAAATACCCTTGTAAGACACCTTTAATTTAGCAAGGTGTACCTCCTATTCCTTCTTAGTGAATGAAAAAATACATTATTGGCTCTCAAGTTGCATTAGGAGATCTTTTGCTTCATCCAGTGAACTAGGTACTAGGTTCTTTTATGCTAACTTCTCTACATTTGCTAATACACTAGTCAAGGAGGTAAGCCTTGCAGTTACCAGATCTCTAAGTTGATAGTACTACATGATTATCTTTTCTTTTTATTCTTGTAGCTTGAAAAATTATCCATGCAAATTCTCAATTGATATCCTTGTTGTACCATCTGCATCATTGAACAAATCATAGAAACTAGAGGCCTCAAAAATTTGTGACTCTATTGAGTTCATATATTCCTTAATGCTCTTTATTGATTTAGGCTATTTTAAAAAAAATGAAACAAGATACTTGCTTCATCCAAAAAAATTTATGCATGTCTTAGATTCTCTTGCATTTTTCCATGCGCAACACTGCACTTATAGTCAAATATTTTGATCAATCTCCTATCATTAATCTTCTTTGTCATTTAGTTTTACAATCTCTCTTCCAGTTCATTTCAATAATATTTGAAGGAATCCAACAATAGATTCAAATTATCCACGCTAAAATATTCATCAATGGTTGGTCTGGTAATGCCTTCTTGCAACACTTTAACTACTTTCTCAATTAATTTTGTACTCTTTTGGTGTGTTTGTTATGTCTCTTTTCTTCTAGAGGCCTAAAATATACCACCAAGTTGAAGCTTCTATAGAGGAGAGAATTTTTCCATGTCCGGTTGTCCTTGTTGCATTGGAAGCTATAGTAGTTATGTAGATATTATTGGTTCAAATTGCAACGACATATCTAGTATATCCTTTAATGAATCTTTGGAGGCTTCAAAGGATTCACCAACAACCTTTGCACATTATTCTTCCTTTTTCATATTCTTCTCCCTTTCATCACTATTAGATTGATTCTTAGTCTTCTTCTCTTCCTCAACAAATTTTTCATTATTCAAATGAGGAAAATCTTCAAAATTTTGTGCCTCTGATTTCTCTAGGACATTTTGTGTGTCCTTTTATCTTCTTTGTTCTA
>VDFB02101209.1:0-13038 GCA_007258455.2 Sequoia sempervirens | reverse complement strand
AAAGGGAATTATTGAAAAGTAGTGAAAACAAATAAAATGGATCACTAAAAACCCTACGCAACAAGGAATAAACCTAATATTCATAAAATTATATTAAAAAAAAAGGGACATTACATGTAGTACATTTTTAGCAATTCACTTCTTGTAAAAAAAAGTCTATAAAAAACTAAATCAAACCCTCCCAAAGTTGGGAAACTTCAAGTTACCCAATTTAGACAAAATAAAATGGATCCTAGAAAATTTGACTATTTAGACATAATGGTAAGCTCATAATGGATCCACTGTTCACCCAATATGTCAAATACTAAGATCTACTTGCCCCATTATTTAGAAAAGGACCAACTCTATGAAATCATGGCTCTAAAACCATGTTAGAATTTTTCATAAACAATAATTGTAATTAGGACCTGATGCTTATGAGAAAATTACAAAACTAGAAAAATGAATAAAGATATTCTATTTGATATTATAGATCATAATTACAAAGAGTAAATTACAAATATATAAACCTCTCATATGCATGAATCAAGAAGATGAAATGTTCAAGAGATATAATTTTAATTCTCATTCACTCCCAAATAAGACGTGTTTTAACTTAGTCTAAGACAAAGGTGGCATTGACTAAATAGAGGTGCCACCTAATATCATCAATTAACAATCGAAGAGGCAATAATAGCACTTGTGTGTCTAAATTCAAAGTGTAAACATGTCATTATTAGATACCTAGGAGAGAATTATTAATATTCCTAATATACTAAATAAGTTTAATAAATAAGTGTAAAATTTACACCAACACACACTACAACCATTTCACCTTAGATAATTTCATACTAATCTTTTCCATGTAAAATAGTTGTATGGAGTTAACAACTTCGATTTTATCCATTGCAAGAACAAAAATCAAAAAGAAATAAAAGAAATCAACCACCATAAGATTACCCCCATATTCAATCAATCAAAGAACCCCTAGCACAATTTAATTTTGACACCTAATATCTAGTGTGAGTACAATTGCCACTTTTGAATTGTTGGGATTAGGTGTGTCATGCACCTTGCAAATCCTAATGTTCAAATTAAGTTTTATTTATTAATTTATAATATTTTTTGTGCCCTCGTTTAAAAGGGTGTCCCACTTATGACTTGGCTAGTATTCCATGTGTATTCCTTGATATGCATTTAAGAATATATAAGATTATTATTTCATGTAAGATGTGTAAGATCATCTATGACATTATAAGTGTGTAAGAGATTCTATGATGCATGTAAGAGAATGGTTATAGGGAGTTACAAAGTGGTAGGAATCTTGACTCAATTAAGGCACATGTTATGACATGTTAATGGCGAATCTCTTTATAAATATAATAAGTCCAAACTAGAGTGTGTGTCATGAAATTTATTATTTATTTATTTTTATAGCAAAAGTGGCTAGCCACTATAATATTATAAATATAGATAAATAGTAAGTAACAAAACCTGGTTCGAAAGAGCATACCGACAGGAAAGAACCAGGAAGAAAACCTGTGGTTGTAGCTCAAAAAAATACATAAAATTTTACAAAAACATCCCGATAATGGGACCCAAACTAATCCCCTTCAATGTGAACAGGGGAGCAAAAAGCAGACAATTTGGAGTAAGATTCCTTTCTTTTCTGCACAAGAGTCCAATGATTGTCCATAGAAACCTTCTCTGGAACTGAAGATTTACTTGATGAAATGTCCCGATCACAATCCTCTGAATGTTTCTTTTGATTCCCAAGCTTATTTGATTGTTGACCTTGTAGAAGAGTGTTAAACTTCACACCAAATTTTGGCTCCAATGGAAGTGAATTTTTTTGTTGTTGTTGAGAGGTGACATCCTTCTCATCCAATTTTGTTGGAAGAGGCTTTGATGCTGAAAGAACCGGTGATGAAGCAGAAGAATCGGTTGGTTTCTACCCAAGAAAATAAGGCTTTGAAATGACATATTTTAACCATGATGGTTGTTTTTTAACTGATTTATCTTTAATGTGACATGCTACAACCACATGAACTGTTTCAAAGCATCTCTTGTATCGAAAGGGAAGACCTTCATAGTCCAATAATTGATTCCAGGAACGACCAACAACTTTTAGAATTATATTGGTAGGTAGGTCCTTGGAGATATCCAAATGTACTAAGATTCGAGCAAAAGTAGTGTGGGAAAATTCTGTAGTTTTTTTTGTCTACAACCAAAAAAGAGCCTAAAGAATTTCCAATAGATTTGAAGCAAGACTGGAGCCAAAAATGAAGTGGAAGATTAGGAAGCTGAACCCAAACCGGTATAATGTTGAAGGACTCAGAAGAAGGGTTGAAGGTTGGGTGCCAAGGTTTGAGAAAAAGATAGAGTTGCTTCCAAGACCAATGGTGGCCAAATAAGATGGAATCCCTATCTTTGGTGGAATCAAAAGCAACGATAAAAAACCATGAGCAGTGAGAAAATTTTTTGGAGCCTTTTGCAGAAAGGGGTGCCAATTTTCTTTTATCCATTTATTCAAATCTGAAGTAGATGGCCAAAATTGGTGAAAACGACAAATCAAGGCTTAAGAAGAAAAATGTTTCTCTCCTTGCAGCACTTCCTCCCCAAACTCTAGGACAGGGGATGCTTCTGCACATTTGAGGGCTTTACATCCCAGACTCATGTGACCTCTCAAAGTAGAAACAAATGATATAGGAGGCAGTTGAATATTTGCACATACCTTTGATTCAACAACAACAACAAAACTTTCAATGGAGACTCAACTCATCTCAGGCAATTTGAAAGAGCCATAAGAACTTAGGCTAGAAACCCCAGAATTTAGGAAACTTTTTTCATTAGATGTATCTGTCCCTGTATTTCGTGTGGAAGAACGTTGTGAAGAATTTGGTTTTCCCTACAATGCATCAGATTTAGTAACCACTGATGAGGGGAGAGATTTCCACAACGGTCGTAGGCTTATGCTAGAGCTCGTTGAAGCAATTGAGGCAGAAGAAATACCAATTGGACCTGTTGAAGGATGTCTCCATGAGGGCAGTGAAGGAATCAAACCACCAACCAGATCATTTGATAAAACTTTGTCAAACCCAACTGTTTGTACAGGAGATAACCCTTTGGAACCATCTTCTGTGAAAGCAGCATGAAGCCCTAGCGTAGGATCATTTGAGTCCTCCTTTTCGTGCATTATGGTTTGAGTCTTCACCTTCGGAGCAAATGGCCTAGGTATTTTGCAGGGAGGTGAAACACATAACCATTTGAAAAAACTAGGAGTCGTTGCAGGAACTGTTAGTGAAGCTGCGAGAGCCATCTCCTACCGCAGCGAACAAACACGTTCACCACCCCACACATGCAAAAGCAAAAAGGAAGCCACCCACACCACTGTCTGTGGTAGCACAGGAAACAAATGGGCCCCAGGAAAAGGTGTGAAGCCACCAGAATGTAGAAGTCGACACACCACATTCCCTAAAGAAACAACACCAAACGAACGCTGCAACACTTGCAAACTAGCTAAGGAGAAGCAGACCAAGCAATGGTTTGAACTGAAAAGTTCCCACCCCCAGATGAACAAGATAAACCCTTCCCCACACACAAAAAATTGTGATCTAAATGATCCAAGAAGGAACGATGACATGCAGTGAAAAGGAGCGACATGCATCCTTGGCCTCAAAGGCTGGGGGGGTGGCGCAGGGGAGCATGCAAAAGTTGCGGGGGGTCCTTAATAATGTCTTTTAGTGTTTTTCTAAGCCTCCTTAAGTCTATATATTGAGGACTTGATATGGAAGCATTGAGGAGTTTTCATTCCTAGGTTATATTGTCATATTTCCTCCAAAGGATTATGGTGTTGATCTATATGTTAAGGTTCAAATCATGTAAGGGTATTGTAGCTATTTTTATTGTTGAGTAATGCATTGATTCAATGCTTTGGAGGGTTTGTTTTTAATCCTACAGGGTTTCCCCAAGTATATCAATCTTTTTTCACTTATGTTTATGTTTCTTTTATTCTTCTCTCATTCTTGATTTATAAGTGTCAATTTACATGTTTTTATGCTACTATTTTTTTTGTAAATTTGATATCTACATATCTCTCATCATTGAGTTAATATCGTCCAAATAAATATGTGTCCTATTTCCACTTTATAGGTATAGTTTGGTTGCACTTGTATTAAAATTTTGTTTACTAAATTTTATAGTAATAGAGGTTCATGCTTGGTATTTTTCTAACATTTTCTATCACAACTAAATTAGTTTTTTGGATTGTATGTGTTTACATGTGACTTGCTTGTATTTTCATGTTATTTATTTATTCTTGCATATGTGTTGCATGCATTTGCATGTCAATGAATGCTTTTGCAAAAAAAAAATTCAGTTATAAGAGGATTTTTCCTTATGATATTAGTCATTTTTTGAGTGGGATTCTTGTAGTTGATCATGTTTTTCAAAAAATAGCTTAGTAGGCACTTGTAATATGGAGAAGGTGGAGCATTTTTGAGTTGGTCATGTGGTTGCATGTTACACATGGTTTTGACCTAAAGCTCCTATTTAACAATATGGAACCACTCTCTAGCATGTTGGTTATGATTTTTATCTTGTGGTCATGTGCAATAAAGTGTTTATGCTGGGTGCCTAAATTTGGCTGCTTTGTCACATAGAAAACTATTGGTTTTCTTGACTACAATTTGTTGCACTTGTATTTTGGTGCATGATTTTAGACCTCGATGTTGTAAAAAATATATGATTAGCACTCACATGCATGCAAACTATGGATTTGGTCTTTTGGTGACCTATAAGTGCATTACACAACCTTGTTCCTCATTTTTCATATACATGGTGGAGGATATGGAGTTGGCTTGTTTGGAGTCCTAGAGTTCTTAGATAGCCCCCTTATCTTGTTGGATGATTGTACTTGGATGTTTCAAATTCATGTTGTTTGGATCCATGAATTTTATATATTTTTTTGTTTAAGATCCATGGTTTCTCTTTTGTGATATTCTATTATTATAATTTAACAATTTTGTTGTTTTTATATTTGTGGGTCTTTAGAATGATAAGCAGATTCAAATTTGTATGCATGTTTTTTAGGATTTTCAAGGAGACTATTTTTAGATTGTGATTTTTGTGGTTTATTTCTAAATGTAAAATAGTTGAAAATTTGTATGAGTGTTTCATGTATGGTTTTAAGAGGCCTTTATCACTTTCTTTATGTGGAGGTGCTATTTTTCACTCATATCACTCAACATTTGTTTAATGCTTCTTACTGGGTTCTTAAACTATGTTTTTCTCTAGCTATGTATTTTTAGTATTTTGGATTCAAGTTTTGGATATAATGTAAGTGTCATGAAAAATCTAAATTATTATCTTTTATTGTCTTTATTTTTCTTTTTATTGATGCAAATGATAATTTCTTGTTGAACTATTTTGAGATTGATGAGTTTTATGGTTTCTTTGGTTTTAATTGAGCCTTATCCATGCTTTCTTTCACATGTAGATTCCATGTTTATGATTTTTTTGGGTTGTCTATGCTTGCATGTTTTTCCAAATGCTCATATGTGGGAGCTAACTATTCCCATAAATCTTGTTGCAACAAGGTTTTGTTGTATACTATTTAGATGCAATAGAGATGTCGATTATAGTTTGTTGGCCCTTCATCCATCATGATGCATTATCATTATGCAACAATGAGATACTCAGATGGATGGATGGAGTACATGCTTCAATACTTTGGGATGTTTGCAATATTCCTATAAGAGTACTTTTGGGTCATTGATAATCCTATCTTCTTGGAACTTATAGAAATTATCTTCTTTTAGATATCACAATGTTATAGTTGAGTTTTTTAATTATGTGAGGGCCATGGGTGATCTATGATTAGAAAATATTCATCATGATGTCGTGGATAGATTTGGATCACTTGTAGTGGGAAATTTAATGGTGATGAGATATTGTGGCATGTAGGACCCTAGATCCTTATTTTTACAATCTTGACATGATATGGTTGCTCTTGGGATTAGATATGTCCATTAGAGGTAAATGATCTTCTATGAGGGATATAAATATCATTATGTCATGGAGAGTTCCTATATTTTATATTGATCATGTAGAGAGATCTTTGATAGTGGTTTGTGACAATTTTATAGTTATGTGTCATTATCATTTTGCTTGGATACTTATGGAGATTATAGTTTTGTAGTTAGAGCTTATCATGATATGATTGGTTGTGCAATGGATGCTCCTTATCATATTTGGGTGATGTAGGAGATATCTTGTTTTTGGAGGTTGAGTGTTGGAACATGATTCTTTGATGAGACTTCAACAAAAATACTAAGGAGCCCTCACCTTGAGTTGGATGTTATGTCAACATGGACATGATGAGGAGATTATTCATGTAGAGAGTCAATGTGCCTTGATACATCTTAGGAGGAAAAAAACTCCATCCTCAAACTAATTTCTAGAGAATCGTTCTTATAGGTATTTACCACTTAGTTACTTAGATTTATTTTAATTTTTGTGAGTTATGTTTTCATGAAAATGAGTCTTGAGCTATTGTTGTTCATTTTAGAGGGCTTCTTTAAGGAGTAAATGATGTGATTTTTTTCTTTTCTCTTCTCATGTGCATGATTTTGTTTAGGTAGAACATTTTTTAAGGAGTGTAAAGGATAATTTTGGGAATACTTCCTAGTGGTAAGAATTATTGTTAGTTTGTTCTTCCTTTAGTTAAGAAGATTACGCCCTTGATGATTTATTATTGTTATGTATGATCTTGGGGTTGAGCATTTGGATGTTGTGAATGATTTTTTATTTGGGATTTTGGAGGTGGCTTGGTCTTACTTGTCACAATTGGAGAAATTGAAGGTGTTTGCAAAAGGACATGGTATGTGGTATGGTTCACAAATTTTCTCTATGTATTATATTGTTTCTTTTTGGAGGTTCAATTCATATGGAATTAGAGTTAAGGTTTGTGTGGAGCTATTTTGGCCACTATTTTTTTGGTCATTACTATTATTTTATTGTATTAGTTTTAGTAATATTATGTGGTTTATTTGATCTATATCCTTTATGATATGAAGAAATTGGGAGAGTTGATGATATTAGCTCGGTGAGATTGATTAAAAAAATGTTGGAGGATGTATGCTTTATTTTTTGTTGCAATTTATAGATCAGAGTATATTTTCTTAAATGCTAGATGATTTTGAAGACATGTTACACACCTTTCATATGAGTTTTATTGGTGGAATTTGTGTTGCTTTTATTGGTACCAACCAAAAATTATCCATGTAGTGTGAGTCCCAGGAAATACAAGTGCCCTTGGTGAATCAATTTCATTAGACTATAATATTGAGAGCCCTTGAGTGTTTAATGTCATTTGTTTAATATGAGGCAGATGATAGCCTTGAATATGATAGTGTATATATAGGGATTTAAGTTGTAGAGTGGGTTGGTGAATGTCATAAGAAAAATATATGATGAGCATACGGTTATATTGAGAGGGGGTGAATCAATATAACAATATTCTTTTACCTTTTAAACTTATTTAATCACCTCGAGATTTAATTAAAGTTAACACTTATATAAAATCAAATATTAGCAACACAATAACAACACAATTTACGTGGAAACCCTTGCGAGAGAAAACCATGGCAAAAATATTGCTTTTATTAATCTTCTTTCTACAAATTTTGTAGGCATCAACCTAATAGAGGCACCATCCCATAAGAAACTATAATTTCTCCAATTTATAGGAACCAACCTACTAGAGGCACCAATCTCAATATAGATAATTTTCTTCTCCAATTTGATATAATGCTAATCACAAATCTTCCATAAAAATGATTACAATCTCATAAAAACTTATTATAAATTTACCATAAAATTTCTCACACACCCCCTTTTAGATCTACATGTATTCCTTATCAAATCTACATATATTCTATCTATCTTTTTGTTGTTATTCATCATAAAACTGTTGCTTTTATTAAATCTATTCTACTGAATGATGTTACATTTGATTACTTACATTTCTAACTCCCATACCATCATTGTTTTATACCTCTTCACACCTCTTCCAAAGAGGGATGACTTGTTCTAATGGAGGTGATCTTGGCTAAGGGAGATATCTTTTACAAATAATAACATCCTTTTGTTAGTAACCTTTCATAGGCATGAGCGCTAACATTTTTGTTAGTAAAATTTCTTTTATTCTTGATCGATACCATGGACATCATTAATTTTATAGTTAAATTAACTTTAATAAACTTTTGTTATTCTTGATCATTGCCACTTTATAATTTTGATAAACTTTCTTATGGTTGGAATATGTTTAGTGGTACGATTTTCCTTCTATTGGTTTCTTGACATCACCCTTCATACAAAGCTACTTCAAATGTTGCCCCTTGTCTTGGATTGATGTTCTTATAATCGTTGTGTATACAAATCCATGCTTTCTTCACTAATCTTTGCCTTCGATGAGTATTAATATCATTTTCTTCTTGCTTAACGATCACTGCATATTTTGATGTAGGAGCATTCGGGTCCATAGGCAATCAACATCACCAAAAAATATTTGTTATTTTTTTTTTTCATTTTAGCTTATTTGGGTTGTTCATGGCATCTCTCAAAATAGAAATTCAAATATTCAGTCAAAATTGCAAGATTCAAGTTTTCGCCAAATTATTATTTTAAGGCTCCACAGGTTAGTTTTATGGAAATAATTGTTCCTCAAAATCTATAAGATCTAGAATGAAATCCTTTTAAATAAATATTATTGGACAAATTTAACGATGTGGTGAAGGTTTCATGATGAAATTCCTCACGGATTAGGAGAATTTAAAATCAGAAATTTTATCCTAGCAGGCCATGAAAACAATTAATTTTCAAAATTTTAAAGAGCTAGAGAAAAATGGCTTAGTGGAAAGGTTTGAAATGAAATTATATGCATCTTGGAAAGTTTTCAGGTGAATATGAGCTTCTAATAAAAATTTATGCATAAATTAAATTTTACGGCAATTATTGGCACCGATGGTAACTTCCATAAAATCAATTTTAATATTCATTGTCATGATCCTCTAGAAGTTTATTATTGACTTATTCTTAATGAATTTATAACTGAAATTCAATTAAGAATAGTTATTGAGTATAGTGCCAAATTGAGAAAAGGAATCCATGACAATTTGTAATGGAAAATGCATTGATTGGTATGCCATTTTTGAGGAAAAAAACATTACTTTCACGTCCAAAAAAAAGGTGGGATGTTACAATAGTGAGAAAAGCTTTAAAATACAAATTGGTAAGAGAAAAAGGCAGCCATAATGGAGAAGATGGCCCAAGAAACATTTTTTTAGCAAATAGAAGTAAAATATTGAAGAAAATAAGGATTTTTGATGCCTACAAGACGAAAAACATCTAGCATAGAATTTGAAGAGTTGTGAAGCAATTTTTCTGTTGTAGATTTGAGAGTGAGGAATGTGAGAATGAGAATGTGTGTGAGAAGTCGTGGATGGCTAATGTAATAAGTTTAATTTGTTGATTTATGTAATTGTTTTCATTGCTGAAAATGAAATGAATTTATATGAGTTTTATTGTGCTAGATTTTCTATATTGCATAATGCATTGTGATGAGAGTATGTAGATTTGAGTATGCTTAGAGGTGGAAGTTCTTGAGTGTGCAGAGTGATTGCACTAGGATCCTGGGTTGGAGAAGTGAAGAAGTTTGTTTGAGAGCTCTAATATTTTGTTGTAGGTGTGTTGAGTCCAGAGATTTTGAGGTGATGAATTTGTAATAAGTCAAGTGTATTCCTCTGATAGGGATAATCTGGGTAGAAGGTGTGTGAAATTCCTCCACTGTGGGTGTGGGTAAATGGATTTTTGAGAGGTACATCTTCCAGATCTTTGTTGGGTAGATGGTATATAGTTTATGTGAGTTATAGAAGTTGATTAAAATATCTAAGGGAAGAAGGCATTTTGTTATTGGATGGATTTTGACAGTTCTTAGACTTGAGGAACTCAAGGAAAGACTAAGGATGGACAAGGTGAGAGAATTTGAGGAGTTGAAGCAAGTAGTGGAAGATTTGAAAGCAGATTGGGCAAGGATAAGAGGTAATAGTAACTTTGTTTATCATTCTAACAATATTTTGAATGCAAGAAAAAGGATGAAGTGGAGTGTCATGCATGTGACACTGAGGAAGAAGAGGAAGAGGAGTGGGAAGAATTTTTTGAAGCAGAAACTAAAGATCCTATATTTGATGAAGAATTTGGTGAAGATGAAGATCTCCTACTCAAAAAGGAGATAAGGAAGATAGATATATTCTTTGAAGGGAAAGTGACTGATGAATGTGATAAGGGGATGGGGGAGATACATTTGGGAGAAGCTAAGTTCCATGAACATGTTGAATTTGTTTTGTTTGTAGGAAAAGGAGAAGTTGTAGCAGAGGAGAAAGAGGTAACAGTTGATTTACCTTACTATATGCAAGTGAAGGAAGAGAAGGTTGAAAGGATAGTGAAAGAAGATGCAGATGGAGAAGATGAAACAATTGATGGTGGTGGAGAAGAAGATATTGTAGCAGCAATAGAGAGAGAAATCCTTGAGGTAATGGTTAAGTTTAATGATTGTGCTTATTATGACAAAGATAATGAGATGTATGCAATTGAAGAGTTGAATGCAGAGGAGGTGCAAATAGATTTTGTTAGTGCAGATTTAGATGGAGGTATTGCAGAAGAACATGAAGATTGTTCTTGGCGGAGGTGGTCGGTTTGTGGTGGGTTTGGTCTCACAAGGGTGAATGAAGAGAGAAGATGTTGTAGAAGGAAGCATAGTGTTCCAAGCAGATGTTGGAAGAAGCGATGGAAGAAAGAAGGATACAAGTTTGATTCAGTGATGGAGTTTGTTGAGGTTTTTTACAATCTGGAAGGGTAGTCCTACTACGCAACTCTATTTTGTGAGTTATACTCACAAAATTCAATTTACCCGGCGTGTCTAATGCAGGAGCATCTGGGTCCACAGAAAATCAACATCACCCAAAAATATTTCTTAGTTCTTTTATTTCATTTTGGCTTATTTTGGTTGTTCATGGCATATCTCAAAATAGAAATTCAAATATTCAGTCAAAATTGCAAGATTCAAGTTTTTGCCAAATTATTATTTTAAGGCTCCACAGGGCAGTTTTACAGAAATAATTGTTCCTAAAAATCTATAAGATCTGGATTGAAATCCTTTTAAATAAATATTATCAGATAAATTTAACACAATTTGGTGAAGGTTTCATGACGAAATTCCTCACGGATTGGGAGAATTTAAAATCAGAAATTTTATCCTAGTAGGCCACAAAAACAATTAATTTTCAATATTTTTAAGAGCTAGAGAAAAATGGCTTAGGAGAAAGGTTTGAAATGGAATTATATGCATCTTGGAAAGTTTTCAGGTGAATATGATCTAATAGAAAGTTATGCAAAGGTTAAATTTTACGGCAATTATTGGCACCCAATGGTAACTTGCATAAAATCAATTTTAATATTCATTGTCATGCTCCTCTAGAGGTTTATTATTGAACTTATTCTTAATGAATTTATAACTTAAATTCAATTAAGAATAGTTATTGAGTATGGTGCCAAATTGAGAAAAGGAATCCATGACAATTTGTAATGGAAAATGCATTGATTGGTATGCCATTTTTTAGGAGAAAAACATTACTCTCGCGTCCAAAAAAAAGGTGGGATGTTACAATAGTGGAAAAAAACTTTAAAATAAAAATTGGTAAGAGAAAAAGGCAGCCATAATGGAAAAGATGGCCTAGGAAATAAGTTTTTAGCAAATAGAAGCAAAAATATTGAAGAAAAAGAGGATTTTTTATGCCTGCAAGAGCAAAAATGTCTAGCACAGAGTTTGAAGAGTTGTGAAGTAATTTTTGTGTTGCAAATTTGAGAGTGAGGAATGTGAGAATGAGAATATGTGTGAGAAGTCGTGGATGGATAATGTAATAATTTTAATTTGTTGATTTGTGTAATTGTTTTCATTGCTGAAAATGAAATGAATTTATATGAGTTTTATTGTATTAAATTTTCCATATTGCATAATGTGTTGTGCTAATAGTATGTATATTTGAGTATGCTTGGAGGTGGGAGGTTTCCTCTCTATGTCATATTCATAATTTTAATTTTCCCTTCATTAATTTCTATACCCTTAAATTTTTGTCTTATACAATTTGAATTGGTTGATTAATATATGATTGCCCTCATTGATATTAATTATTGCACTATAATGAAAATATGAATTGTTGCACTTTTATTCTTTTAATTTTCTCTAACTTGGGAAACCACATAAATATGTATATGTTTCATTATAATCCAAAAATATTGTCTCTCCACTTTGACATCAATGGCAACTAACTTGCCAATCATCCATTCACCTTTGACATCAATGACAACTAGTTTGTTCATTTGTTTTGACATCAATGACAATATTCTAACAATATACCCCTTTGTCATTGATGGCAACATAATTCTCTCCTTTTGAATTTCTCCCCCTTACTTTATCTCTCCCACTTTGACATCAATGGAAAAGGCATACATAGAGGTATGAGATAGTGCAATGAAGAGCTCCCCCTCAAAAATAGATCTCCTTAATGACTAAAAGGAGAGGATATCACCCCTAATTTTTTCCTAAGAAACTCAAAAGTCTCTTTGGGAAGAGGCTTTGTAAATATATCCGCAACACGTTCTTTAGCGGCAACATATTCCAATTTTACTTGATGATCTACTATTTGTTCCCTCAAAAAATGATATTTGATGGGAATGTGTCTAGTCCTTGAGTGCATCACTGGATTCTTAGAAAATATTAATGGCACTTGTATTATCATAGAATATGGATATTAGGTGATCGTATTCTACTTTGATATCCTTCAAATTTTATCCCATCCAAATAACTTGGGTACAACATGATGTTATTGCTATGTATTTTGATTCAACAGTGGATAGAGAGACTAAAGGTTATTTTTTACTAAACCATGAAGCAAGAATGTTCCCCAAAAGGAATGCACTGCCACTAGTACTCTTTCTATC
>VDFB02101208.1:0-18793 GCA_007258455.2 Sequoia sempervirens | reverse complement strand
TAATGTTTTTAAGCCATAAGACACTAATCACAAGTATACTCTTCCAACACAAATTAAAACAAATATATTCCAATTTACACATTATAACAACAATCTCCCTTCGAAGATCAACCCACTCAAACAATGATATCAATCACAAGTATTCTCTAGAACTATTATTATAGAAAACCCACAAATCAACTATTAAAAGAATATGAAGGGAATTGACTTAGAAAAGATCATCTAATTTTATGCATTTACATAAGCCCTTTGTTTAACTAAATATAATTAATCAAAACATTTAACGAATCTACAATCATTCACTAGCCTTTATCGTAATACCCAACTAATTAAAATTTTCAAATTTATTATATTTACAACTTATCTTATTCTTGCTTGAAAAGACATCGTAATTATCTCAAGGCACATTTTTACATTTCATAATATTCCTATTAATCTCATAATTAAGTGAAAAGATTATTTCCCTCAAATAATAACATTTGAGACAATCTTAATACACTTCTAGTTATTTAGCTTTCACAACGCTTTATCCTTCATGCTACCTAAAGGTTATAAAATAACAATATCTCACCAATAATTAACAAAGAATAAACCATATTAATCACTGAGGTAATAATAATTTCCTAAAACTCTTAAATAACAAACAATCTCCATTCCTAATTCTTAATACCTTCTTATTTGTGAAGATTACTTAATTCTTTATATAAAACAAGTGAATAATAACGTACCACCTTAAAATATTAAATCAATCTAATAACTTTACACACATAAAAACATTTTAAAACCACTTTTACATATTTTAATTCTTTTAAAGAGGGATTGTAAAAAGAGAATAGATATTTTATGAGAATCCCTAATATTAAAATCTCTATACCCTAATCTATCCTAAAGGAATATATCCCCCTCTCTTAATCATAAGGTGTAAGCTAATTAAAAGGTCATTTTAAGTAATAGAATGCCTTTTCATGGGGAATATACGTGGCCCCTAAAAGAAAGCTCCTATTATGCTGAATTTTTCTTTTTTTTGGAAAGTAATAATAGTTTTCTAAATTATAAAAAAGCAATTAGAAGATTCCTTACCTAAGCCAACTAACATCACGCCTAAAAGCATATAGAGGAGATCTTTGGAGATTTATTTTAATGGTATTTTGTCCTCAACTTAAACTTCAATCAACACCAGATTCCAAGCAAAAAGGCATGATAAAAGCATCTCTAGGAGCAATGAAGGCATCAAATTCTATAGGCAACTTTCCAACCGAACGCAACATGAAGGTATGCTACCATTAAAAATCATAAACAAACAAATACTCCCAATAAAGGGTATGCATAGACAACCCTAGACACAAATGGTTGATTACAATGGAGATAATGGTAACCTTCAAATCAAATTTTCAACATGTACAGCCGTGTCCATAAAGCAACCCCTAATATAATGGTAAGGCAGCGAAATGATCAAGGAAAGATTTGAATATAAATAGAAAGAATAGCTAGCCAATGAATTGAACATCCAAGTATGGGATACCAAAAGGCTATCAAATGTAAACCGCCGCTATACCCCTTTCTAAGTTTGTTGCGAGAGAAATTGTTTTGAAAGATGTGAACCATTTCCAAAGATGTGAACCATTTCCATCAATTTACAGATTCGATGTTTCAGAGAAGAATATTGATGATGAGAAATGAAACAATCTGAAGATTAGGCTCGCATAACAGAATGTGCGCTACTGTGACAGGTTACCAAAGAAACCAAAGAGACTATATAATTTACTACACTTTTGCAAGTCTAACGTTGCAGCTGTGCTGATTCTGCCAATGGTTTTAGGGAGATTTTATAAATTTAGATTACCAGACTATGTGAAGGAGTTCATCTAAGCACTGTATCCAATAACATCAATTTCTCTCAGCTTCGACTGAACGGAGGTAACTGGCAAGGGCTTGAAACATTGCGCAGACCAAGAGAATTAAATAATCTGCTCATTGGTCCTCAATTTCTTCACTTGAACAATCTGCTCATGGACGGCATCAGAGAAGACACACGAACCAAGCTTCCTCCAAGTTTGAGATGGTTACGGTTGCAAAAATGTGAGAAGCCATTTATATTAGAAAGTGAATTTTGGAATTTGGAAATATTGCCATCTAGTTGAATTATTATCAAATCCCAAATGTTTTTCCTCAGGACTAAGGGGAAGGAGACAGGTTGAAAATGAAACTAGAGAGATTACTTAGATTTTTGCAAATCTAGAAGCTGCGGCTGAGACCAGGTTGCCAATTATATTGGAAAGTAAATATTGGAATTTGGAAATATCGCCATCAACTCGCATTAATGACAAATCTCTCATTTTATCCACAAGGCGGAAGAGAAGGAGAAAGGTGAGGTGCAAACACATAACTTAAGAGGCGGAGAATTAATGTACAACATTTCTGTTGCTGGTGAGTTTCCAGAGACGCGCTCAAGTTTGAAGTTGAAAGTTAAACTTCACCACGATCGATGGAAATTCTTTATTTTATGACAATATCTTATTTTCAAAAGCTGCAACTGTGATAGATTGCCAAAATATTTAATCCTTTAAACTTCCTATTATGCTCCAGTGCGCGGCTATAACCGGATGAACATGTACACAAAGTAAGAATGGCACTTGCCTCTTGTAAGCAAGAGATGCTCAAACTTATCATGCATGGCAAAGGTGATTGGTATGTTCTATTAAACACCAAGGAAGACCCTACCTTCACACAACTCCCTGATGATTTTCTTGCAGGAACGGTTGGTATAGAGGTGGCGGCCTTCATGGGGAAGACACTACCTGTGGATGGCAGCGCCCATCCCACAGGCCGTGGTCTGAGGTATGGGTGTTGTCTCCACAATGCCCTTTCCTAAGGTTTCTAAGGCGATCCCCAGGAATAGAACAATTTTCCAACTGAAAACAAATAAAAAAATAAAAGAAACAATGGTCTCTGGTTCCCCCTACTAATGGAAAGATTACATAATGTTTCTTCAGAAAATAATATAAAGTTATAAATATACAATACAGTATAATTATATATATATATATATATATATATAATATCCATCTGTATAAAACCAACAATTAAATTTAAAAGAAAAGGGGAGTTGCAGTCACATGAACAAGCACGATTTCGTTCTCCTCAAACAGTATGTAAAATCAATTGAACTTCAACACATGATCATCTCACTTTTCCACAATACAATAAATTTACTCCTACATTTGAAATCTAAATACAATGGAAAAAGGATTGAAACACCTGGATTTAATCGTTTCCTGTAGATGCTCTTCTTCTTGTTTTCCTTTCCTCTCTTGTTTTCTTCCCTTCTCCACCGTTCTTCTTTTACCGTACTTCCATAACGCCCTTTTCTCAAGCCCCCCTTTTAGTTCCCCCAGTTCCCAAAACAGAAAAATCTCCCCTCTACCTCAATCCTCCTCCCGTAAAAAGATTTGAAAAATAACTAATTTCATTCTCCGAAATAACTTCCACAAGTTTCTCCCGTTTTAATAATTTCTTTTGTTTTTAAAAATTACTCAATAATAATTTATTGTTTATTTACCTATAATTATTCTAAGTTTGATTTCTTTAATTCATTTTTAACCATTAATAATATTTTTTATTTTCCAAACACGTATATCATAACTCATATTTCAAATCATGCCAATCAATGCACCATTGGCAATAATATTTACCTTTTTACGTCATTGGGATAATTACCTTGGAGCAACAAGTAAATTATTAATTATTATCAAATATCATTAAAAGAACAATTAATTAATTTATTTATTAATAATTCTTTACTTAATATTTTATAAAACTAATTTATTTAATTATTTATTTTCTTTTAATTAACCACTATACCTTTTAACTTTATAATCCTATTTAAATGTCGTAATTTGATCAAGAACATTTATCGACCAGAATAAATCAAATGCACTCAAAGTCCAACAATACCTGACCTCACAACGAGTTGAAATGCATTTCAAAGACAATGCAAATGGAGGGCACTACATCCTCCCCCCCAAGGCTTCGACTTACTCCTGGAAGTCGAGCTCAAGCATAACCATAAACTAACAAAAACATAAGCACATCAACACCACAAGTCAAATCATCAATTAAACGTCATCAAGTAAGCAACGAAAATTAAACAAACCAAAATAAGGAAATGATACCAAAACAAAAGTGGTGACGAGGTAGCAACCAGACCAAATTATCAAACACTAGGGCAGAAGACGAACTAGGTTGGGTAAACTTTCTTGTCAGTTCCTATTTTCCACATCAATCCCATTGGGTGTATACAATGCTCGCCTTGTCCTGACAATGCAGGTGGAGTCGAGACTTAGTTCCTGCACTCTGCATACAAACAAACATTGTGCACAATATATATATAACATAATTACAATGTGAGAGGAAATCCCAGCTTAGTAGGGCACTCACAAGCGAGTGATACCACACTGTCCCTCCCACCAGACCACACATAATAGTCAAAACAATTCTAATAACTCGTAAATAGTTTGCTTCTTACTAGTTAGGCAATATTCGCATAAAGATACTAACCATAAACCTAATTCATCTATTATATCAAAAGGAATTACTACTTGAAATAATGAGTATCTATACCTACATATTACAATTACTTTACCTTCATCACTACGTTTCTGAAGCCAAGTTCCTGTAAATCAAAAGCTACCATAGAACATTGCACATTAGCACCAATCATTCAAGTTGCATCTTAACTTCAAAATACCATATTCTACTAAAAATCATAGAATAATTCTCTACAAAACCTCACATTTTCGTTAAACCTCATAATTTTCACACAAAGAACTTCACTTTAACCATTATTCAACACCAAATCTCACATCAATTTCAATAAAAAGGGCAAAATTTTACACCTTCACAGATTCAAGAAAACATAATTCACCATTCAAAAACAACAAAATCGCAAATTCCACACAAACTTAACATATTCACACACATAACACATCACCAAGAAACACATCACACTAAAACTCAAGGGTCCATAGAGCATCCCTGACAGAAAGGATATCGGTACATTGCGCACTACACCGCGGGTCCTATCCTTTCAATCGGTTTCCTAGACCATCGACCCGACACTAGTTAACATAAGAGACTCAGGTTCACAACAATGACAACAGAAAAGTGAAACTCAAGACGACGGCCTGTGGCTAGGTTACATAGTAGCAATAATATAGTGCCTTAGTGTATGAACCTATGCTCTCATACCAATGTTAACACCGCTTAACCCCCGTAAAGGACAATCAATAATAATAATACGACAATTTTTATACCATAACATACATGTAATACACATTAAGTCATAACATGAATTTCATTTAAGTAAACTCACTAACACAAACATCCTTTGGGGTACACGAAGAGTCATTACGCAACTTAGATCCATACAACAACCATAAAGAATAAAATCTAAAGATATAAAGTAAGCATTAACAAATATAACACATACATGATGATCAATGATAAGAAACCATCTAAATACGCAAATACATCATATGCATGATCATCCTAACACATTGAATAACAACTGTCATAGCCAATATCCACACCAAGTTTAACATTTCATTACAGTACAATGTTTAAGAAGCATTACCGATATGTTCAAACATGAGCGGCAACCATCACCGGTAGCATGACGCTATAAATAGATGAATACGCTATCATACCTATTCACATCAACACAACTCGAGTCACAACAACCAACCTCACACCTCTATCCTTGGATCTGGGACCCAATGGTGCTTAGCACGCTCCACTACCATGTGAGTCCAAAGACCTTCAATCATAGAGCTAACAAGAAAGATACCTCAACCAAGAACATCCAACAGAGAACCACAAGACTCAACATCATACAAAAGTATCATAACACTCAGGGATTACAATGACATAATCAACCACATCCAAGAGTCATAAATTTCATCACATGCATCAAAGCAATAACTAGTAAACAAATAACCAAAGGATGATCATGAAACACTTCCAAAAACATAATACAATTCCAATAACATCATATAACAGTACCATAAGAGTACAAAGTCATAAGTCAAATATCAATGAGATCATACAAGACCACAAAGTACACCCAAGATAAAATAGGATAAAACCATAAATCATTTCAAACAACTGTGTTCCATCAATTCAAGACAAAGAACCACTTCCAGAGGATTTCCAAAGAAGCAACACAATAAGGAGTGTTAGAGGAGAAAGGTCAACGATGTATTTTTAACATGGATTCTCCAGTTAACACTATCATAGCGGAGTCTTCACCCATCGATGAATTGTCCAGCATCCTGCTTAGGAGTCAGCTCATCTATGGTTATCTAGGTTACTTCATTCTAACGCCCATAGGTTACCATGCGAACCGTTAACCTTCATGAAGAAAAGTACTTATCGCTACAAATCAATGCCTCTCAATCCCCTCGAATTGTGGTAGCACTCAAAAGGCTGATGAGGCATCAATTATCTTTTTAATGTGATTCTACCCACCCCCTAGTTAATTATTTAAATTATCACTTATTAAATTCACTCTAACGAGGGCTATCCTGGCGCCCCTTTGTGCGCCGACCACCCACTTAGAGCCACTCTCTCTCTCTAGACACTCAAAACATAAAACCAAAATCCAAGGGTTGTACAACATAACAAGAACATTATATCACAACAGAGCAGCATGCAAGGCATTACCCATCTTGCCATAAATACATAATCAAAATCTCAACGATTCATGTACAACCCTTTTTAAATTCCAAAAATCAAGGCACTTGCCACATCAAGGCACATAGAGAGAGAACATTGACCAACCATAAAAACAAGCCTCTTGAAGATTCTCAAAAAAGTTACACTAGGGTTTCCCCATGAAAATCTGACAACAATAAAAGCAAAACCTTTGAAGAACTATTTTTAATCAAAATAAGATCGACAACTCCCTTAAACAACATCAACAACTTTGATACGAACTAAATCGGACATCCAAGGGAAACCTCTATTTTCTCCTCTCGGAATACCCATAACTCAAGAACTTTTCAATTTGACTCATCAAGTAGAACCATCAATCATGACAAAGTTAACATTAACCAATTTTCCACTTAGGGTAAAGCCCAAAAAGAAAACATATGGGTTCCCAAGGAATAGCAACATACATTAATTGAGAGAAAATTCCCAACTCAAAATCAACTCACGAAAAGTCACATCGAAAGAATCCATAAAACCACACATTCTAATAATATATCCATTCATTCAATAAGAAGTAACTTGAAACAATCTAAAAAGAACATTATTTTAAAGATCAATCATTTCCATCATTTAAGGATAGCATAATATTGTGAAGTGAAGATAAAATCTAATGTTTTTAAGCCATAAGAGACTAATCACAAGTATACTCTTCCAACACAAATTAAAACAAATATATTCCAATTTACACATTATAACAACAATCTCCCTTCGAAGATCAACCCACTCAAACAATTTGATCATGATATCAATCACAAGTATTCTCTAGAACTATTATTATAGAAAACCCACAAATCAACTATTAAAAGAATATGAGGGGAATTGACTTAGAAAAGATCATCTAATTTTATGCATTTACATAAGCCCTTTGTTTAACTAAATATAATTAATCAAAACATTTAACGAATCTACAATCATTCACTAGCCTTTATCATAATACCCAACTAATTAAAATTTTCAAATTTATTATATTCACAACTTATCTTATTCTTGCTTGAAAAGACATCGTAATTATCTCAAGGCACATTTTTACATTTCATAATATTCCTATTAATCTCATAATTAAATGAAAAGATGATTTCCCTCAAATAATAACATTTGAGACAATCTTAATACAATTTCCTAGTTATTTAGCTTACACGCTAATCTTACCATGCTACTCTAAAGGTTATAAAATAACAATATTCACCTACGAATTAACAAAGAATAAACCATATTAATTGAGGTAATAATAATTTCCTAAAACTCTTAAATAACAACAATCTCCATTCCTAATTCTCTCACTTTCTTATTTGTCAAGATTACTTAATTCCTTTATATAAAACAAGTGAATAATAACGTACCACCTTAAAATATTAAATCAATCTAATAACTTTACACACATAAAAACATTTAAAAACCACTTTTATATATTTTAATTCTTTTAAAGAGGGAATGTAAAAAGAGAATAGATATTTTCTAAGAATCCCTAATATTAAAATCTCTATACGCTAATCTATCCTAAAGGAATATATTCCCCTTTCTTAATCATAAGGTGTATGCTAATTAAAGGGTCATTTTAAGTAATAGAATGCCTTTTCATGGGGAATATACGTGGCCCTTAAAAGAAAGCTCCTATTATGCTGAATTTTCCTTTTGTTTTGGAAAGTAATAACAGTTTTCTAAATTATAAACAAGCAATTAGAAGATTCCTTACCTAAGCCAACTAACATCACGCCTAAAAGCATATGGAGGAGATCTTTGAAGATTTATTTTAATGGTATTTTGTCCTCAACTTAAACTTCAATCAACACCAGATTCCAAGAAAAAAGGCATGATAAAGGCATCTCTAGGAGCAATGAAGGCATCGAATTCTATAGGCAACTTTCCAATCGAACGCAACATGAAGGTATGCTACCATTAAAAATCATAAACAAACAAATACTCCCACTATAGGGTATGCATAGACAACCCTAGACACAAATGGTTGATTACAATGGAGATAATGGTAACCTTCAAATCAAATTTTCAACATGTACAGCCGTGTCCATAAAGCAACCCCTAATATAATGGTAAGGCAGTGAAATGATCAAGGAAATATTTGAATATAAATAGAAATAATAGCTAGCCAATGAATTGAACATCCAAGTATGGGATACCAAAAGGCTATCAAATGTAAACCGCCGCTATACCCCTTTCTAAGTTTGTTGCGAGAGAAATTGTTTTGAGAGATGTGAACCATTTCCATCAATTTACAGATTCGATGTTTCAGAGAAGAATATTGATGATGAGAAATGAAACAATCTGAATATTAGGCTCGCATAACAGAATGTGCGCTACTGTGACAGGTTACCAAAGAAACCAGAGAGACTATTTAATTTACTACACTTTTGCAAGTCTAACGTTGCAGCTGTGCTGATTCTGCCAATGGTTTCAGGGAGATTTTATAAATTTAGATTACCAGACTATGTGAAGGAGTTCATCTAAGCACTGTATCCAATAACATCAATTTCTCTCAGCTTCGACTGAACGGAGGTAACTGGCAAGGGCTTGAAACATTGCGCAGACCAAGAGAATTAAATAATCTGCTCATTGGTCCTCAATTTCTTCACTTGAACAATCTGCTCATGGACGGCATCAGAGAAGACACACGAACCAAGCTTCCTCCAAGTTTGAGATGGTTACGGTTGCAAAAATGTGAGAAGCCATTTATATTAGAAAGTGAATTTTGGAATTTGGAAATATCGCCATCTAGTTGAATTATTATCAAATCCCAAATGTTTTTCCTCAGGACTAAGGGGAAGGAGACAGGTTGAAAATAAAACCAGAGAGATTACTTAGATTTTTGCAAATCTAGAAGCTGCGGCTGAGACCAGGTTGCCAATTATATTGGAAAGTAAATATTGGAATTTGGAAATATCGCCATCTACTCGCATTAATGACAAATCTCTCATTTTATCCATAAGGTGGAAGAGAAGGAGAAAGGTGAGGTGCAAACACATAACTTAAGAGGCGGAGAATTAATGTACAACATTTCTGTTGCTGGTGAGTTTCCAGAGACGCGCTCAAGTTTGAAGTTGAAGGTTAAACTTCACCACGATCGATGGAAATTCTTTATTTTATGACAATATCTTATTTTCAAAAGCTGCAACTGTGATAGATTGCCAAAAGATTTAATCCTTTAAACTTCCTATTATGCTCCAGTGTGCGGCTATAACCGGATGAACATGTACACAAGGTAAGAATGGCCCTTGCCTCTTGTAAGCAAGAGATGCTCAAACTTATCATGCATGGAAAAGGTGATTGGTATGTTCTATTAAACACCAAGGAAGACCCTACCTTCACACAACTCCATGATGATTTTCTTGCAGGAACGACTGGTATAGAGGCAACGGCCTTCATGGGGAAGACACTACCTATGGATGGCAGCACCCATCCCACATGCCGTGGTCTGAGGTATGGGTGTTGTCTCCACAACGCCCTTTCCTAATGTTTCTAAGGCGATCCCCAGGAATAGAACAATTTTCCAACTGAAAAATAATAAAAAAAAATAAAAGAAACAACGGTCTCTGGTTCCCCCTACTAATGGAAAGATTACATAATGTTTCTTCAGAAAATAATATAAAGTTATAAATTTACAATACAGTATAATTATATATATATATATATATAATATCCTTCTGTATAAAACCAACAATTAAATTTAAAAGAAAAGGGGAGTTGCAGTCACATGAACAAGCACGATTTCGTTCTCCTCAAACAGTATGTAAAATCAATTGAACTTCAACACATGATCATCTCACTTTTCCACAATACAATAAATTTACTCCTACATTTGAAATCTAAATACAATGGAAAAAGGATTGAAACACTTGATTTAATCTCCGCTTCCCTCAGATGCTCTTTTCTTCTTGTTTTCCTCTTTCCTCTCTTGTTTCTTCCCCTTCTCCAATCGCTCTTCTTTCATCAGATTTCCATAAAGCCCTCTCGAAATTCCCCCCTTTGTTCCCCCAGCTCCCCAAAATAGAAAATCTCCTCTAATTCCTATTTCTCGTAAAGATTTGAAAAATAACTAATTTCATTCTCCGAAATAACTTCCACAAGTTTCTCCCGTTTTAATAATTTCTTTTGTTTTTTTTTTTTTAAATTACTTCCACAATCATTTATTTATTTATTTAATTATAATATTCAAGTTTGATTTATTTAATTCATTTTAAACATTAAGAATATTTTATTTTCCAAACACGTATATCATAACTCAAGTATCAAATCATGCTAATCAATTAAAAACTATTATAACACATTTACCCTTTTATCGCCATTGGGATAATTACCTTTGAATAACTAAATAAATTCTTAATTATTATCGTGTATCATTAAAAGAATGCTTTTTTTTTTACAAAACAATTAATTAATTAATTTATTAATAATTCTTTACTTAATATTTTATAAAACTAATTTATTTAATTATTTATTTTCTTTTAATTAACCACTATACCTTTTAATTTTATAATCCTATTTAAATGTCATAATTTGATCAAAACATTTATCGACCAAAATAAATCAAATGCACTCAAAGTCCAACAATACTTGACCTCACAACGAGTTGAAATGCATTACAAAGCCAACGCAAATGGAGGGCACTACATCCTCCCCCCCTTAGGCTTCGACTTACTCCTGGAAGTCGAACTCAAGCATAAACATGATAACATAACAATATCAATTATCATAAGCACATCAACACCATAAATGAAAACATCAATTAAACGTCATCAAGCAAGCAACAAAAATTAAACAAACCAACATAAGGAAATGATACCAAAATGATAATAGTAACGGGGGTTGCAACCAAACTAATTTTCCAAACACTAGGACGGAGTGGACAAACTAAGTCGAGGAAACTTTCTTGTCAGCTCCTATGTTCAACATCAATCCCATTGGGTGTTTATGATGCTCGCCCAGTCCTGACAATGCAGGTGGAATCGAGACTTAATTCCTGCAATCCTACATGCAAACAAACGTTGTGCACAATACATATATATCACAAATACATCGTGAGAGGAAATCCCAGCATAGTAGGGCACTCGCGAGTGAGTGATACCACACTGTCCCTCCCACTAACCACACATAATAGTCAAAACAATTCTAATAACTCATAAATAGTTTGCTTCTTACTAGTTAAACAATATTCTCATAAGGATGCTAACCATAAACCTAATCCATCTACTATATCACAATGAATTACTACTTGAAATAATGAGTATCTATACCTACATATTACAATTACTTTACCTTCATCACTACGTTTCTGAAGCCAAGTTCCTGTAAATCAAAAGCTACCATAGAACATTGCACATTAGCACCAATCATTCAAGTTGCATCTTAACTTCAAAATACCATATTCTGCTAAAAATCATAGAATAATTCTCTACAAAACCTCACATTTTTGTTAAACCTCATAATTTTCACACAAAGAACTTCACTTTAACCATTATTCAACACCAAATCTCACATCAATTTCAATAAAAAGGGAAAAATTTTACACCTTCACAGATTCAAGCAAACATAATTCACCATTCAAGAACAACAAAATCGCAAATTCCACACAAACTTGACATATTCACACACATAACACATCACCAAGAAACACATCACACTAAAACTCAAGGGTCCATAGAGCATCCCCGACAGGAAGGATATCGGTGCATTGCGCACTACACCGCGGGTCCTATCCTTTCAATCGGTTTCCTGCACCATCGACCCGACACTGGTTAACATAAGAAACTCAGGTTCACAACAATGACAACAGAAAAGTGAAACTCAAGACGCACGGGTCTAAGCGCAAGGTTACATAGTGAGCATAATTAGTGCCCAGTGTATGAACCTATGCTCTGATACCAATGTTGTAACACCCCGCCGTGCGAACCCCAAAGGACAATCACACAAAAATTACTGCACAAATTTTTTTTTAAGTAAACATAACATACATGTAATACACATTAAGTCATAACATGAATTTCATTTAAATAGATTCCTTAACACACATCCCTTGGGGTACACGAGGAGTCATTACATGACTTAGATCCATACAACAACCATAAAGAATAAAATCTAAAGATATAAAGTAAGCATTAACAAATATAACACATACATGATGATCAATGATAAGAAACCATCTGAATACGCAAATACATCATATGCATGATCATCCTAACACATTGAATAACAACTGTCATAGCCAATATCCACACCAAGTTTAACATTTCATTACAGTACAATGTTTAAGAAGTACAATGATACAAAAGTGTTCCAAATATGAGTGAAACCATCACCAGATAGCATGATACAAATGAATAGATGAATACAAGTATCATAACTGGCTCCAAGACAAATACAACTCTGGAGTCGCTGCAACAACACCAATCTGCACCTCTCGATCCTTGACTGGGGACCCAATGGGGTGCTTAGCACGTTCCACCCGACCACGTGAGTCCGAAGACCCACCCCCCATGCTAGGAGCTAACAAGAAGGAGACCCCAACCAAGAACATCCTACAGGGAACCACTAGACTCAACGTCATACAAAAGTATCATAACACTCAGGAATTACAATGACACAATCCAACCACATCCAAGAATCATAAATCTCATCACATGAATCAAAGCAATAACTAGTAAACAAATAACCAAAGGATGATCATGAAACACTTCCAAAAACATAATACAATTCCAATAACATCATATAACAGTACCATAAGAGTACAAAGTCATAAGTCAAATATCAATGAGATCATACAAGACCACAAAGTACACCCAAGATAAAATAGGGTAAAACCATAAATCATTTCAAATAACTATGTTTCAACAATTCAAGACAAAGAACCACTTCCAGAGGATTTCCAAAGAAGCAACATAATAAGGAGTGTTAGAGGAGAGTGTCATCGCATGGCTTAACATGGATTCTCCATACTACCACTATCGCAAGGTGCCTCCATCTAATGGACATGAATTCATTCAGTATCCCGAGCCAGGGAGTCACTTCCATCTATGGCTATCTAGGGCTACCTATCTCAACGCCGGCCCATAGGGTTGCTCATGCGGAACCGTTAACCTTTCATTAAGACAAGGCAACGATCTTGCCAACCACGGCCTTCTCAATCCCCTTTAGTCTGTGGTAGCACTCAAAGGCGGATGAGGCATCAATTATCTTTTAATGTGATTCTACCCACCCCCTAATTAATTATTTAAATTATCACTTTTTAATTTCACTCTAAGGAGGGCTATCCTGGCGCCCCTTTGTGCACCGACCACCCACTTAGAGCCACCCCTCTGTGACACTCAAACATAAAACCAAAATCCAAGGGTTGTACAACATGTAACAAGAACATTATATCACAACAGTAGCAGTATGCAAGGCATTACCCATATTGCCATAAATACATAATCAAAATCTCAACTATCTACAACCCTTTAAACAAAATCAAGGCACTTGCCATCAAGGCACACATAGAGAGAGAACATTGACCAACCATAAAAACAAGCCTTTGGAAGATTCTCAAAAAGTTACACCAGGGTTTCCCCATGAAAATCTGACAACAATAAAAGCAAAACCTTGAAGAACTATTTTTAATCAAAATAAGACTAAATCGAGAATCCAAGGGAAAACTCTATTTTCTCCTCTCGGAATACCCATAATTCAAAGAACTTTTCAATTTGACTCATCAAGTAGAACCATCAATCATGACAAAGTTAACATTAACCAATTTCCACTTAGGGTAAAGCCCAAAAAGAAAACATATGGGTTCCCAAGGAATAGCAACATACATTAATTGAGAGAAAATTCCCAACTCAAAATCAACTCACGAAAAGTCACATCGAAAGAATCCATAAAACCACACATTCTCATAATATATCCATTCATTCAATAAGAAGTAACTTGAAACAATCTAAAAAGAACATTATTTTAAAGATCAATCATTTCCATCATTTAAGGATAGCATAATATTGTGAAGTGAAGATAAAATCTAATGTTTTTAAGCCATAAGACACTAATCACAAGTACACTCTTCCAACACAAATTAAAACAAATATATTCCAATTTACACATTATAACAACAATCTCCCTTCGAAGATCAACCCACTCAAACAATTTGATCATGATATCAATCACAAGTATTTTCTAGAACTATTATTATAGAAAACCCACAAATCAACTATTAAAAGAATATGAGGGAGATTGACTTAGAAAAGATCATCTAATTTTATGCATTTACATAAGCTCTTTGTTTAACTAAATATAATTAATCAAAACATTTAACGAATCTACAATCATTCACTAGCCTTTATCATAATACCCAACTAATTAAAATTTTCAAATTTATTATATTCACAACTTATCTTATTCTTGCTTGAAAAGACATCGTAATTATCTCAAGGCACATTTTTACATTTCATAATATTCCTATTAATCTCATAATTAAATGAAAAGATTATTTCCCTCAAATAATAACATTTGAGACAATCTTAATACAATTTCCTAGTTATTTAGCTTACACGCTAAACTTACCATGCTACTCTAAAGGTTATAAAATAACAATATTCACCTACGAATTAACAAAGAATAAACCATATTAATTGAGGTAATAATAATTTCCTAAAACTCTTAAATAACAACAATCTCCATTCCTAATTCTATCACTTTCTTATTTGTCAAGATTACTTAATTCCTTTATATAAAACAAGTTAATAATAATAGTGTACCACCTTAAAATATTAAATCAATCTAATAACTTTACACACATAAAAACATTTTAAAACCACTTTTATATATATTTTAATTCTTTTAAAGATGAAATGTAAAAAGAGAATAGATATTTTCTGAGAATCCCTAATATTAAAAATCTCTATACCCTAATCTATCTTATAGGAATATATTCCACTCTCTTAATCATAAGGTGTATGCTAATTAAAAGGTCATTTTAAGTAATAGAATGCCTTTCATGGGGAATATCATACGCGGTCTCTAAAAAGAAAGCTCCCATTATGCTGAATTTTTCTTTGTTTTGGAAAGGGAAGTAATAATGTAGCTTTCTAAATTATAAACAAGCAATTAGAAGATTCCCTTACTCAAGCCAACTAACATCACACCTAAAAGCATATGGAGGAGATCTTTGAAGATTTATTTTAATGGTATTTTGTCCTCAACTTAAACTTCAATCAACACCAGATTTCAAGCAAAAAGGCATGATAAAGGCATCTCTAGGAGCAATGAAGGCATCGAATTCTATAGGCAACTTTCCAATCGAACGCAACATGAAGGTATGCTACCATGAAAAATCATAAACAAACAAATACTCCCAATATAGGGTATGCATAGACAACCCTAAACACAAATGGTTGATTACAATGGAGATAATGGTAACCTTCAAATCAAATTTTCAACATGTACAGCCGTGTCCATAAAGCAACCCCTAATATAATGGTAAGGCAGTGAAATGATCAAGGAAAGATTCGAATATAAATAGAAAGAATAACTAGCCAATGAATTGAACAACCAAGTATGGGATACCAAAAGGCTATCAAATGTAAACCGCCGCTATACCCCTTTCTAAGTTTGTTGCGAGAGAAATTATTTTGAGAGATGTGAACCATTTCCATCAATTTACAGATTCGATGTTTCAGAGAAGAATATTGATGATGAGAAATGAAACAATCTGAAGATTAGGCTCGCATAACAGAATGTGCACTATTGTGATAGGTTACCAAAGAAACCAGAGAGACTATTTAATTTACTACCCTTTTGCAAGTCTAACGTTGTAGCTGTGCTGATTTGCCAATGGTTTTAGGGAGATTTTATAAATTTAGATTACCAGACTATGTGAAGGAGTTCATCTAAGCACTGTATCCAATAACATCAATTTCTCTTAGCTTCGACTAAACAGAGGTAACTGGCAAGGGCTTGAAACATTGCGCAGACCAAGAGAATTAAATAATCTGCTCATTGGTCCTCAATTTCTTCACTTGAACAATCTGCTCATGGACGGCATCAGAGAAGACACACGAACCAAGCTTCCTCCAAGTTTGAGATGGTTACTATAAAAATGTGAGAAGCCATTTATATTAGAAAGGAATTTTAGAATTTGGAAACATTTAATCTAGTTGAATTCATTATCAAATCCCAGTCGTTTTCCTCAGACTAAGGGAAGGAGACAGTTGAAAAATGAAACCAGAGATTACTTAGATTTTAAAAATCTAGAAGTCAAAGGGTCAGACCAAAGCTGCCAATTATATTGGAAAAGTAAATATTGGAATTTGGAAATATCGCCATCTACTCGCATTATTGACAAATCTCTCATTTTATCCACAAGGCGGAAGAGAAGGAGAAAGGTGAGGTGCAAATACATAACTTAAGAGGTGGAGAATTAATGTACAACATTTCATACTGTGAGTTTCAGAGATCGCTAAGTTTGAAGTTGAAACTTAAACTTCACCATCATCGATGGAAATTCTTTTATTTTATGACAATATCTTATTTTCAAATGCGAATCAGTGATAAATTGCCAAAAGATTTTAATCCTTTTAAACTTCCTATTATGTTTCCAGTGTGCGGGGCTATAAACCCATGAACATGTACATAAAGTAAGAATGCAACAGCTCTTGTAAGCAAGAGATGCTCAAAGTTAATAAGTGCATGGCAAAGGTGATTGGTATGTTCTATTAAACACCAAGGAAGACCCTACCTTCACACAACTCCCTGATGATTTTCTTGCAGGAACGGCTGGTATAGAGGCGGCGTCCTTCATGGGGAAGACACTACCTGTGGATGGTAGTGCCCATCCCATAGGTTGTGGTCTGTGGTATGGGTGTTGTCTCCACAACGCCCTTTCCTAAGGTTTCTAAGGCGATCCCCAGGGATAGAATAATTTTCCAACTGAAACAAATAAAAATAAAAGAAACAACGATGTCTGGTTCCCCCTACTAATGGAAAGATTACATAATGTTTCTTCAGAAAATAATATAAAGTTATAAATATACAATACAGTATAATTATAAATATATATATATATATATATATATATATATATAATATCCTTCTGTATAAAACCAACAATTAAATTTAAAAGAAAAAGGGGAGTTGCAGTCACATGAACAAGCACGATTTCATTCTCCTCAACCAGTATGTAAAATCAATTGAACTTCAACACATGATCATCTCACTTTTCCACAATACAATAAATTTATTCCTACATTTGAAATCTAAATACAATGGAAAAAGGATTGAAACACCTGGATTTAATCGTTTCCTGTAGATGCTCTTCTTCTTGTTTTCCTTTCCTCTCTTGTTTTCTTCCCTTCTCCACCGTTCTTCTTTTACCGTACTTCCATAAAGCCCTTTTCTTGAGCCCCCCTTTTAGTTCCCCCAGTTCCCAAAACAGAAAAATCTCCCCTCTACCTCATTCCTCCTCCCGTAAAAAGATTTGAAAAATAACTAATTTCATTCTCCGAAATAACTTCCACAAGTTTCTCCCGTTTTAGTAATTTCTTTTGTTTTTTTTTTTTTTAAATTACTTCCACAATCATTTATTTATTTATTTAATTATAATATTCAAGTTTGATTTATTTAATTCATTTTAACCATTAATAATATTTTATTTGCCAAACACAGAAGTATCATAACTTTTATTTCAAATCATGCTAATCAATTAAAAACTATTGGCAATAATATTTACCCTTTTACGTCATTGGGATAATTACCTTGGAGCAACAAGTAAATTATTAATTATTATCAAAAATCATTAAAAGAACAATTAATTTATTTATTTATTAATAATTCTTTACTTAATATTTTATAAAACTAATTTATTTAATTATTTATTTTCTTTTAATTAACCACTATACCTTTTAACTTTATAATCCTATTTAAATGTCGTAATTTGATCAAGAACATTTATCGACCAGAATAAATCAAATGCACTCAAAGTCCAACAATACCTGATCTCACAATGAGTTGAAATGCATTACAAAGACAACGCAAATGGAGGGCACTACAA